>JAHDVE020011638.1:0-45750 GCA_022606495.2 Halesus radiatus
AAACCTGTTCCATTTGTACGTATTACTTTACCCTGTACTTTTAACAAAAGTATGGTTAGTGTTAATTAAGTGCTCGCAAATTCTGAAAAACCTATACTTGTTAAACATCTAATGTGTTCTTTTACTCTAATGTTGGCGTTTGCCTATGTAAATTGCCGGGAAATTGTTGCGGTTAAGTTTATAGATGTCAGAATGACTTAATCTATTTTCTTTATCTTTACAATTAGTTAAAAGTTTGTATTGGGATAAAATGGAGGTTTCGATGTGTATAAGGAAGAAAATTTAATTATATTGCCAATTGAGAATTAGGTTATTATTATTATTATTATTTGGAAGACCATTATGGATAAATTTATTTGTTGAAATACGGCCTTGTTTTTTTGACAGGATTTTGTCAATTGGAGTATGGTCATATCCGTTATTATTAGCTATTAGTTTGATTATTGAGAGTTCATTAGAAACATTATTTTAAAAAATAATCAATTAAAAAAACAAACGTTTCGCTTTTCATATTAGCCTGCACACGTAAGTAAAAAGATACCTATGTTGAATAATATTTATAAGCAAATGAAGAGTGGGTAGGTAACTATTGAAAAAATAATAAATGAATTAATTTGAATCGATAACCGACCTTAGTAAGGCCACCCAGTTTTGTTAGGCGAAATTAAATAATCTTCCGCCGGCACTATTTACATTTAATTAATTAAAATAAATAAATAAAAACTAATAGCTTAAATGGTACATTAATCAGTTGTAGTAATTTAATTCGACTACCTCATTTAATTTTGATTTACAATTCAATATCTTTAGTTTATAAATATTCAGTGCTGACATCAATAAACATAAATACGGCATAATGTAACCAAAATTTACATGGTTTTTATTGATATTTAAGATTAAAGTCATTGGACTTCTGAGTCTCATCCAAATGGAGAATATAAAAAATATATAAAATGTCTAGGTGTCGACCAATGTCATGATTTACCGATACAAAATCAATAGCTTCTAGCCATCGTCGCAGTTTAACGTATATATGTATCTGAATATTTTTTATACCTGCTTAAGATGACGGGTTATGAAAAATACCTCCATTTTCTCAAAGCTCACGAGAACACGCCTCATTATTTGTGGTGGTTTATTACTTCATGAAGATATTAAGATAGTGATCAAAAGGCAAAAAAAACGCCAAAAGAATTTCGTTTTAGATAAGATTTTTTTGTTGTTTGAAATGTGATCAGGTTTTTAATAAAGTTTCGAGGTTGAAGCCCGTTTCGTGATGATTCAAGGCTCCACAAGTGATTTCGTGTCATTTTCTAGG
Source organism: Halesus radiatus (assembly GCA_022606495.2). Classification (NCBI taxonomy): domain Eukaryota; kingdom Metazoa; phylum Arthropoda; class Insecta; order Trichoptera; family Limnephilidae; genus Halesus; species Halesus radiatus. The sequence goes on from JAHDVE020011638.1 coordinate 1,319, forward strand.
CTATAACACGATTTACTAACTTATTTTACATTACACGCCATTAAACATTGTTTTGGAAACATGCGAGGTAGACACAAAAGTATTCATAAATGAATTAAAAATGACTTTGTATTCACCAATTTATTAATGTACACATATCAATCAACAATGCGATGCTTTCTCCATCACGAATATATATAATACTAAAAATAGTAATGTCACATAGAGACAAATTTTTCTTCATGTTTAGTGAATGCCGATCTTAAAAAATTACAAAAGTATTCATTTAGAGAACAACGCGTACGATATCCATTGAAGTGAATGAAAATTAAGTATTCATTTTTTCTCACGGGATTAAAACATAAAATCTACAAGCTGCCAGTCGTATTTACGAGGCTAAAGTATAAAATACATTGACTAAGCGAATGGTAATTTAATTTTCTCACGGGATTAAAACATAAAATCTACAAGCTGCCAGTCGTATTTACGAGACTAAAGTATAAAATACATTGACTAAGCGAATGGGAATTTAATTTTCAAATTGGAACCAGGCAGTAGTGGCGTGCTGCGACTTTTCTATGAAATAATGGTTTGTATTACCATATAGCTTTTTGTCTAGGAGAGCTCTCGCAGTTGTTTCGATTAATTATTTGGGTTTATTTTAATATTGTACAAATAATTATTTAACATTCAGAGCCTTCGCAACAGTATTTTAGACAGGCGAATAGATGTAACAAAATAAGGCTCTGTATATTATATAAAAGTATGTAAAATCTATTCACTCTATGTACACTGTTTGGTATTAGGTTGGTTGTTGAATACGCCTCGGGTGTTCTATGAGACATCGTACACAATTATACCTTCTATAAAATTATGCAGAATAAATAATTTCGATCTAGTGTTCCTATTTAAAAACTTACATAGTAAAATTGACAGCCCAGCCAATAAACGTTCATGTACCGGCCATAAATACAACTTTATCATTACCGTTCTATTGCGACAATACTGCGACGGTCGCACATTTTAACACTCCGTTGCATAGAATTCATAACTTTGGTAATATACGAGTATATAGTGGTGATAAATCCCTTGTTGAAAATTATCGGCCTATCTGTATTCAATCGTCGATACCAAAACTTTTTGAGAAATTGATTCTTAAGGCCATCCACCGGCTAAAATTTTAACTAAATCACGCGCTCCTTATGCAGGTGGCGACAAGGTTCAAAATCCCGCTGTACATCGGCCGCATGTTTCGATTTCGGCAAAAAAAACATCACCAAAATGCGTGTTTTATTCTATTCTGTAAAGCTCAGACATAATTATTAAAATGTTTTACGGTCATATTCTAAAAAACTTAATTTATCACAATGAACAATGCGAAAATATGGGAAAAAGAGTTCATAAGTAGGAGATTTTGCGCTTTAAACATTTTTTTAATGTCTCATACTTTATTTTTTTCTAAGCTTATAAAAAGACATACCAAAAAAATGACGGTTAAATGAAAGGCCAAAGTGTGATCTACTTGCAGTATTTAATTCAATTATCTATGATATTTCTAGGCCAACAAATTCTCAAACCGAAAACACACGATTTTGCATTACTTCCCATTGCATCGCCTTAAGAAAATCAGTTTCATTGTAAACTTTTGTATCGCAACCAGTCAACACGGCTTTATCTCTGGCAGATCAACTTTGACTAACCTAACATTTTATGAAAATTTCATTTCAAATGCACTTGCCAATAAACAACAAGTTGATTCCATATATACAGACTTTAGTAAGGCATTTGATAAGGTCTGCCATAAAATTCCCATCATAAACTTTTGAAATTTGGCATTAATGGGAAACTATTATCCTGGTTTGAGAGTTACTAACTTAGACGTCAGTTATCTGCCAGCCACTGACCGGTCAAATATGGATGTATCCCTGTGACAATACAAACGTGTACTCACGAACTCATTTATCTGCTCTGTTCTTCTGTAAATTTATTACTTACTTCAAAATATTATACATTTCTCTACCCATATTGTACTAATGTATTTAATAATTTGTACAACTTTAATAGATTTCAAGTGTTTAGATTGTATGAGAGCGCTCTACACTTCATTAGTTACAAGTCAAGTGGAGTATAATTCACCTATTTGCTCCCCTTTGTGTAAAGTACACTCTACCAATATAAAACGGGGTCAGCACAAATTTCTTAGGAATATAAATTTAACTTAAAGATATTAAGTTTGATGAATCAATTGCAACTGATTACGCTGTCTGACAGGAGAGTTGTGTCGGACCTTGTTGTATGATATAGAATCATTAACATTCTAATTGACAGTCCTGCCACTATTCAATTAAATGTACCGACGAGGAACACAAAACAAACTGTAACATTTTTATGCAACACTTACATAACCAACTATCAGTCTCATTCATTAACCGATAGAATACTTTCAAAACATTAGTATCGTACTTGTGTCTGATTTTAAAACGCCCATTACAATCTGATTATGCTTATGTACGTACGAGTATACGAGTATGTGATAATAACAGTATATTCTGTTTACTGTCGTAACTAACGAAACTGACGTTTTTTTTTTGTTTGTAACTTAATATCAGTTAATGCCATATTTTATCTTTCTTACTTTCGCTAGCACTTTTAAGAAAATGACTTTATTAAAACTTATTTTTTGTTTAAAATGAAAACTTTCACATAAGCCATAGAAATGTGATAAAAAACTATAATAATACTCACACAGAGGCAGCGCCTTTTCGAGATTTTTTGTTTACATATTTTCTTGTATTTTTTATATGGACTGTTTCAAAATGTACTTATTCATGTAACAAAAATTTTCAATACAAAGAAAACGTTTGAAAAAGATTATTGATTACTCTTTTGGCTTAGAATGTCCATGAACATGTAATTTTTATTGTGTTCTAAAAAGTAAAAGCCCAGATGGGCGTATAATCAAATAAATAAGTATTTATGACATATGGAAATATTATAAACCGGTTCATTTTAAATATTATTAACTTAATTTTATTTTAAATATAAATAACTTTTATTTTAAAAATATTTTATCTTTGTTTTTTCTTTCATTAAACCTTATTTTTATAAACCTTCAATAGAGGCCTATTATTTATTTCTTATTTACAACTATTGTTAAATTTTATATGTGTTTTATTATACCATTGTTGAATGTATCTTTGTGATTAGACACGCTCATAGGGGCTCTTCATCGCTCACATATTGTTCACATTACTGTCTGCGTTTCATACTTACACTATGTTACACTATATAAAATCCGAAAGACGTTAAAGATCCCAAAATAAAATCTAAGAACCCAACGAATCCCAAATCAAGCGACGTTCTTTGTGCTAGGATTGAAAACGATCCGATATCCTGTTGGATAGGCACCGACCGACAGTTAGATATCTTCACTAATTGGGCCAACGCCATTAATAATAAAATCTGCTTCACAGTTGAAAATAATTTTTTTAGATCTTACAATTGGTAGAAGCAATAATAGACATACCTTCGAAATATTTAGAAAACCAACTTTTACAGATACAACAATAAACGCAAACTCAACTCATCCTTGGTCTCATAAATTATCAGCTTACCATTCAATGGTAAATAGACTCCTCTAAATAAAATAGCGTACGAAAAAGAAAAGGAAACAATAAAAACAATAGCGGTTAATAACGGCTATGAGGCAAATAATATTGAAAAAATTATAAAATGCAAGAAATATAAAAATAAAATCATTTTAATATATCCGGTACACAATAATAAACTAGAAAAATTTACATGTCTGGAATTTGTCGGTCCAATATCCGTAAAAATTTCCAAAGAAATTAAAAAATGTGGTTTAAATATAGCTTTTAAAACCAATAATAATATAAGAACAAGCCTAAAAAACTCAAAAAGTAAAAATCCCAAACTTAATAATAGTGGCATACGAGTATATGAATTAAAATGTGACCACGCCGACTGCAACGCTACCTATATAGGGCAGACGGGAAGGGCTTTCTCAACTAGATTCAAAGAACATATAAGATGTTATAAAAATAAAAGTACTTCTTCAAAATTCGAAGAACATCTTTTAGTAAATAATCACGTCCCGCTTGACAACAACAAACCTAAACCCTTACATATAGAAATAAAGGGCCTAAGTTTAAATTTACTTGAACAACAAATTAACAAACGAACGAATGATCCCAATATAACATTAATTAATAAAGTAAGGAAAATTATATACTCATCACTTCTCAGTGTGTTCACATTATCAAAACAATACAACACATTTAAATAAATCAATTAAGAAAACATTGTCAGTTAAATACGAGTAAAAACACATTATAAATGTGAAAACCTCACAGAATTCAGAATTTTAATTGCTTTCTAACTAAATTGGTTTAACCGATAATAAATCATTACCCATCCATCCAAAGGAGTCGGGGTAAATTAAATCATATAAATAAGTCGTCGGAATGTGGATTTACCATAGTTTGAAAATGGCCTTAAACGCCGAAACAGCTGTCACAATAATAACAACTAAAAATACTCGTAGAACTTAATAATAACATTATTAAATTTGATTTACATTAAATTTTTAAAAAAGTTGGCATTCCACTTAAACACCAGTATGTTTCGTTTTTCTAAAGTTAGTTTTAAAAGTTAAAATAATTTTCAAAGTTTCACTTTTTCAAAGCCCACTAAAACCCTCCAAATATATGGCAGATCGGTTTTGATCAGTTTTGAGGTTAGAATGTCAAATGTAAAAACAAGGATGAGCTTTACTGTACATAATTTTATATTCTATTCATAGTAAACCGTAACTAAACATAAGTAAGAAAATTATGTACCTTTTTAGAAACTTTGACTCAAAGAATAATAATAGTATTGAGCACTAACATTATCGTAATATCCCTATTGACAGTGGGTTTGCTCATCAGTACTTTAATTTATTTCACTAATAATAGTTTTTCTATTAAACAACAATCACATAAGGTAACGTCACCCAAATTAAGTTTAAATTTCGCCAAAACTAAAAAATACATATTTAAAATGAAAAACAAAAGTGAAACATAAAAATATCGTGACGTCAGATGTTTTAAATTCAATGGTACCAACATAACAAGTTCTTTTGATAAGATGATTTTTATTTACTTTTAAATAAAGATTTATAAATTCTACGTATAATAAATTTTATGTAATTAAAATTATATATTCAGAATCGGCGTTTGCTGATCTATATGAATACATATTTTTAAAGTCATTATATTTTTCACTGGAGTTCCTTATTTTTCATCGTTTTGTAAGCGTAATGAGTGAGATTAAGAAAGGGACGCTTAGATGGTTTGTGGAGCGAATGAACGAAGAAAGTAGTGTAAGAAGAATGTATGACGCGAATGTGAATGGAAGAAGAAGCCGGGGACGTCCGAGTAAGACATGACACGATCAAGTGAATCAAATACTTGAGTCCGGCCATGTCAGAAGTCGGAATAATAGAAGAGAATGTATGAGACGATGTATGAATGTGAATGAAGAAAGTAGTGTATGCCAAGATCGAGTTGTTTAGCGGTCGGTCCTCTCTGCCTACCCCTGCGGGGAAACGGCGTGATGGTTAGTTAGTTAGTTAGTTATGTCAATGTCTGGGTTATTTTTAACTTAATATGGAAAACCCTTTGAAACTTAACGTCACTAGCCGCTACGGCTCTTTCCAGAACTCTACGACTTAATTTATCGCGACGGATGTGTGATATATATTTTTTACAGAAAATTTGCATGCCACAACAAACTCTAAAACCCAAGACTAAATATTTCAGCAAATAGTAGACAGGAGGTGTGAACTTGCATGTCCTGTCGATATATCTAGTCAGAGATCATTCGCTATCACGTTGCTGTAACATGATTTTGTGTACACGAGTTTCATAGAACGACTTCCTCCTATAAATACCCAAATGATGGGTTTTACGCTACCACGTAATACTTTAAATAAAAGGTACGTGTTCGTGAACAATGATTATTACTCAGTGAAGAAAACATTTTGTCACAATAATACTACCTACTTAATAGTGTCGAACATTTGACCGCAAGAGCATCATTGTCAACAATCGGCAAAAACACTCCACAATTTAAAAAAATATTGCAAAAAGAGACCTGGCTGAAAAAATCCCCATTATTTACACGTCATGCGGAAATGGTTTATAGGAACGTACAGAATGGTAGGTTCATGGGTATTTATTACAGAGTTGAGTGTGGCCAACTGTCTATATAAAAATCTTAACCTCTATAGACCGTTAAAACATTGCGTTGCAATTGTGAAAGCAATCTGCTTCCTCCTCTTCTGGTGTCCTCTCCTACCGGAGATCGGCACATATCAAGACAATGACTTCATCTACAACTTGTGCCATATGCACTTGAACCAGTCAAGCAAGTTTCGAAACGACGAGGTGCGGCGCTCTGTCCATCGCCGTCCATCAATCTTCCTCCAGATTTTTAGTTATCGTTCAATTTCTTTCCCTCATGATTCGGCGATGACATAGGTAATTTTTATCTTCCTACAATTTAATTACAGGTTACGGTTACAAAACTGTTACTACATCCATCGACGTGCTTCTCGCTATCTCATTGAAAAAGCACTATGTCTGACCCGAGTCCCTAAAAATGTATTTAGATTTAGAAGATTTGCGTCTATAGAGTCCGGCTACTGGCTGGAGAGGTCAAAGGGTCTCCTACGCAACTGGTCTTTTCCAATCCGACCGACCACACAGTTAGTTGGCAGATGCATCTACCGCCAAGACATGAACAAACCATGAACCCCGACACCCCTGCTAAGTCATCAAACGTATCAAATCACTTGGAATGACCTACGGCAGAGGTGTTGGTTATCCAATAAACGGTTCCCGGAGCAGCGGTAAAATTAGGTTTTTAATGCAAGAGTCAAATAAATATGTTCAAAGGTAGATTATAAGTATATATGTAGAATTTAACTAACTCAAGTGATTTGGAATTTAAATTATAAAAAAATAGTTCATTAACTAACCGCGCAGATTTTCTAAGGTGGTAATTATGTACATTCATTAGCAAACTATTGTCCGCTGGCCTATTGTATTATAACTGCACGCGATATGGCAAACCTGCAACTAATTAAATAATATCTGCTATTATTTCCTCAACACTTGCAATTGAACAGGAAAATCATATGATTATAGACGTGGAGAAAATGGATAGCAAAGATTGCTTCTAAAAATTAAAAAGAAATACGACGTACCTACCTGCTCTTTCAACATTTAAACAGCGGCAATACTAAAGAAATCCAAACTCCGGAGCAAGCCTCCTAAAATGTGACTATCGTTGAGTTTCATTATTGGTATACCTATAACTAAAATACAATAACAAAACTCTGAACGTGGACAAGGGTCTAAAGATTATAATAAAATTACATTCTACTCACGCACATCTCGTAAACGTCTCACATTTACTCGTATGTTATGTTCTCTCATATATTATTTTATAATTTCATTAACTTAGAAAAAGCTATGCCTATTGCCATCGATACGTACACTTCTATATATACCGTAAGAATCTATATCACGGATTTTTTAAACATTAAATACCTTCCATCAGATATTAAACCAACGTTTTACACGGAATAGGTACATTTTAAATGAATGGTAAAGATAAAGAAGTTATTTTAGGCCACTCGGGCATTTGTTCACTTCAATACAACGATGGCAAAACATCGTATAATGTTAATATCCGGGTAAAAGAAATCTTAAGATGTCTCAATAATAATGGATTCCCGGAATTTGCCAACCACCTCTTAGAAACAGACCACACATTCAATAAAAATACAGGCACTAGCTTACTACATAAAAATGGAATAGGCATTAATTACACTAGATAAATTAGAAGCATTTGAAATAAGGATAGCCAAAATCACTATTAGTAGACTCATTAATAATCAAATAAATTTAAATAAAAGTCTGATTCTTAAAATATTCCCTATCAACATAATGCACGCCCTTCCCGGTCCGATACCTGCTCCCCCCACCCTTAGCCCTTCACTCGCCCGTTTTTATCAATCTATAACACATGTGTATCTTAGTTCATAGTTTAGTAGTATACTGGTAAGAAGTATATAACAAATAAAAGTGATGTAAACAAAGTTATTGTTTTTTTTTTAAATTATAATGTCACATCACAAAGTTACCGCTTCATATGAATAAATAAATAAATTAGTGTCCACTTGCGGTTGTCAATTTCCGCCGATCGGACTGATAGTGAGCGTCCTACTCATCGGGTTGTCAGCCATCTCAACAGCCCCCTCGAACGGGCTCCTCAAATATCTAATCATCACTGAATTAGAAATTAAATAATGAGATATTTCAAAATAATTAATCTATTACCTGTTCGTGCTCTTTGAGGCAAACAATTCTACAGCAACATATATCTGACAGTCCGTGTGGACAGTCTGAGGTGGATCATGTACACAATACACGATTTACACAAAATATAAGAATGATAGTGCCAATAATGGCCAAAAAACCCTTGAACACATTGTATCATTTATATTTAACACGTTGCCATACATTACCAAATATGATGGTCTCCTTGATTGCATATCTCCTTGATAGCTGCGGGTAACTTTAACATTATTTAAGTGTTACTATTATATTAAGTCCATCCTCAATGTAACAAAACTTTACTACTGTTTTTTAATTTTTTTTAAATTTCTTAATTTGTGTAATACTTGCTGCTATTTCGATTTTTTATATGATTTAAATCGATATTATGTAACTGGAGTCTGTTATCTCTATAATAAAACTGTTTTCATATTTAAAAAATCCTTTTTCCAACTTGTATACATTAATCACCTATGTTGTTCTATTATTGCGCAACATTTGTATGATGATGATTTATTGTTGTATTATATAATATTGTTGAACCAAACTCCTGCTGACAAACTACTCGCAGTGGCTTAGCGGGTACAAGTTCCCATCGTATGTAAAATAACACCGTTATTTACTGAATTTATTATTTTCCAGCAACGAATGCTCCGATTTAGAACACCAGGTCCCGCAGTAGACCGACACGCCAATTGCCCTGCCATGTAAACAACTCTACTACATAAAATAATAATATAACAGTCATAAAATGTGAGAATTTTTTTATAAAGGTGCAAATAAAAGCGAAAACTACTTATCGCAGATTAGCCACGCGATTTTATGACCTCAATAATAAAGATTATAATTAGTGTTTTAACCTTTCGGATCACACCTGTAATAAAGAATATGAATCTTTTTTTCAATAAATGTGTAATTATTAAATTTAATTTGTCTATTCTTACGTTATTATATTTCTATTTACTTGTCATTAAGTTCTTACAATGTGTCAAATTTAATAGAAATATCACCGATTTTGTGTTACAAAAACCTCAACCCACCATTCAACATTTTATATTTTCTAATTTTCAACTCGATTCCGTTCTTCCATATAATTTTTAAATTAATTTAAACGATATTTATATAAATTTGATTTCCCTTTCTCTATAATTTAAAATGATGACCAAGAACGCCCTTTAAGGGTGAAAGTAAAAAAAAAACAAATTTATGATCTGTTTGTCAAAACTCTCAAAGGGTGTCTAACAAAATAAATATTGCAGTCTTTTCTCTGGGGAATTTCTATGGCAATGCAAATATTGCAGTCTTTTCTCTGAGGAATTTCTATGGCAATGCAAATATTTCAACTCAAACTAAAATCAATTCCACCATCAGTGGTACAATTCGGTGGTACAAAATTATATTTCGGCACATTAATATCCCTATACATAATACAAACAGACTAGAGCACACTTACAATACTCCTCTCAATTTTAATGAAGGATTAATGGTTCCCAAGCATACAAACAAATATGAACAAAGAACTTTAGATCACATGATTCCTAGTTGTTTAAATATGTTACCAGCTGACATAAAAAAAACTGTATTAAAACTAAACAGTTAATAAATATATTGAAAACTTATCTAGCTTAAAGAAACTATTTGTATTAGATAATAAGGAAATATTATTTTATGTACGATTTATTGTTGTCGTTTATGTTTTTTAGTTTTTTTTTTTAATAGAAATATTTTTGAGTACGATTCTTGAGAAATATTTATGGTTTAAGTTTGTTACATGTGTTTATGTTTTTTTTTTATTTATTTTTATATATATATATATTGTAACCTTAACTGTAAATTTTGAATTTTGAATAACAAGCTCCTGTTAGACAAACTACAAAAAATCGGACTTTGTATTTTTTTTTTTGAAAAAAAAATTTATGAAGTCGTTTATTTGTATATTAATGACGTAATTCCAATTATTTATTCCATATGCAAAAGCAGTGACGAAACTAGAGCCTCGCTTCTACAGATGTCATCCTTATAAACGAGGATTTAAAAAAAAAACTGTTGATTCCTCTTTTGACCGGAGACGCGGATGTAGACTCGTATTTTATAAAATTTATGAACACGGCATATACTCTTGAATGTTTTCCTATGTTTAAAATATTTAGTATAAGAAAAGAGGTATGATATATTGGCTCTACAAATCCCATACCTATATTATATAAGGATAAATTCTGTTTTGGAAAAATATCCTTCTACGATAAAATTCTTAATTCTTAGCTTCGGGTCTTGAAAACAGGTTCATGGGGGTAATAAGTTATGAAACCTATTTTCTTTAATTGAAATCACGATTTTGTTATTCTTTTGTCGGGTATATATTGTTTTATATTCGTTAAAGGGTAGGTACATACTACATCAAGGAGTGCAATTCCACTTATTTTTAAGAAAGATTCCTTATCGTTTTCATAAGGCAATAAAACTTCTGCAATTCTGGTTATCTCGAAAAATCATATCCAATGGGCAGGAGCTAAACCCCTATTGCTTAAAAGCGGAGTCAGGCAAGGGGGTAGTCTGTCTCCCACTCTATTTAATATATACATTGATGACCTCCCACAAGAGCGTAACGACTCAGGTATTGGTTGCCATAATACAACTCCAAAAAATCAATTATCGTTGTATTTAAACATAAGAAGGAGCAACTAAATATCTCACCAATGATATCTGGCTAGAAGGAAATATACTGCTTGTGGCCTCGCAGGTCAAATACCTGGGACATATCCTTACAGAAGACACGAACTATATGGAAGGTATGGAACGACAAAGAAAAGCCATTAGACGAGCAGGAATACTCTCAAAGCGGTTCTACCGCTGTAGCGACGATGTCAGGAAACTGCTTTTTAAGACATCCTGCACTGCCCTATACACATCTGAGCTGCGGTCGCAATACTTAGCATCGCGATGGGAAAGCTGAGGGTGTGCTACAACAACGCATACAGGCAACTTGTGCAACTTCCGCAGTTCTGCAGTGTCTCTACGATGTTCACTCAAGGGAGGGTCCACTCATTCCCCGCATTACCACCGACTAGCCAGCTTCTGGGGCAGGACACGAAAGTCAACCAACGCCATTGTCGTGGCTATAATAGAATAACTCTCCACTCAATGAGCGATGGATGCAGATGATGCTACTACCACCCTGAAAGACGATCCCTTAAATTAGAATAATTTATTTTTATAAACAATACTTATTAGCCTGAAACACTCATCCAAATGAAACTCTTTCGAGCAAAGATAGAATGCCGACAGGACCGAACCTGCACCCTTCTGATGTCCGGTCAGAGTTGCAGGTTCGGAGTCCTGTCGGCGACATTTATCTTTGCTCGGAAGGTTTTTTTCAATTTGGATGAGTGTTTTAGATTAATAATTATTGTTTATAAAAATAATAATTGTTACCCTTTGCGCCATGCACAAAAATCTTGTCTTAAGTTTTTAAGAACTTTAGTTTATCAATTAATAGAATAATTTAATTTAGTCTATGTTATTAGTTATATAATTGAAAATACACTTTGTATGTACCACTTTACTTAAAATATATAAATATTTCTAAATGTTTCGATAGCAATTCTATCATCTTCAGGAATAAATTAATACTAAAAAATAATTTCAAGTAAAGAAAAATTATAAAAAATTTAAAACAATAATTTAAGAATATACAAAATATGAGCATAAACAAAAATGAATTAAAGTAGGTAAGTAACAGATCAAAAATGTTAATGACAAAATAATTATAAAACATTGAATAATACATTTAAATTAGAAATATAAATAAAAATCATTATTATTAATATTAATATGAAAATAAATTTAAGAGATAGCTATTTTATAAAAATATTTGATTATTTATTAAATTTAATTCGCTATTAACACTTTTTCTTATGTTATTAGTAACTATTATGTTTTTCATTTTCTTTCTTTTATTTTGATGTAGTTATCATTTCGTTGATTTTCTCTTCTATTTTAATATCGTTATTTAACCTTCTTTATTAAATTTATTTCTCTATTTATATTTGTATATATATCACGTCATATGGCAGATTAGGTTTCCACTATCCACCCAGTCGTGCTGGATTAAAAACTTAAATAAATAAAAAATATGTAATCAAATGAACGTGATGAATGAAAAACTCAAAAATTATGTCATCATAATAAACAGACAACTTTTTTGATGTTAATATTTTAAAGTTTATTCGGCTTTGCGAATAGTTGAACGTTATTATTAGTTTCTATCGCAAGAAGTGATTACCCAGTTCCCCTTAAATCAACACAATGATTAAAGGTTTCATACATAAATATTTGAATACAAATATTGATGCCGAGTGTTTGTTTTATTAGGTATTCATTGTAAGTATAAGTATTTCTCATAAACTTACTCGGTATACGAGCAGGTAGCTACTAATGTACATATATCGTGTATAACTATGGGCCACATGCCCCATAATACATTGACAGATTCTCGTCGCAGTGATTATTTATTCGTGTTTATTATAATAATAAAATTTACTCATTTGAAACACACATTATTTAATAACAAAATGTAAGAAAGCTTTGACTGCCCAACTAGGAACAAATCTCGTTTTAGGGTACTCAAATTGACAAGTTTAGTTCATATTAAGTGCCATTATACAAAAATAGAAGGGAAAAATCCAGTATTTACATAGTATGGTAATATAATACATATATAAAAAAGTGTTATAATTAAGTATAAAGAGATGTGAAGAATAGTACAGAAAAAAATTGTGTATACCACATAATTTGAGTATAGTATAATAATTAATATAGAATAATAGTTAAGTTCAAAGAGATAAGAACAAAAAGTACAGAGTAATCGTTTACGTATTCCAGATAATTTGAGGATAGTATAATAGTTAAGTACTTATGAAGGGATGAGAAAACAAATATTATAGAGTAAACAATTATGTATATGTGTTTGATAGATAACTGATTGGTGATATGAGAAAAAAATGTGTTTAAAATTGCGCACTAAAAAAAATATTATATTATTGAGTAATATTGATAGGATTGAGTTACATCACTCAACTTTATTAGCCGACAATGAAACTAATAACGTACTAAAAATATTTATTCAGTAAGTACAAAAAGTAATTTTAGTAAATTAAAAAATAACCAAATGTTTGTCCTTTTTCCATTCCTCGGTTAGCGTTTTTAATTCAATTAAGATCTTTCCTCAAAGAGCACAAATAATTATTAATTGTTTTTGTGTTTAATTCCTGGAACTCCATTTATTTTTTTTATTTAACGTAAATCAAATTTAACAATGTTATTATTAAGTTCTGTAAGTATTTTTAGTTTTTATTATTGTATCAACTGTTTCGTCGTTCAAGCCCATTTTCAAACTGCGGTTAATCCACATTTCTCTATTCTGTGAGGTTTTTATATTTATTACGTGTTTCCCCGTATTTAAATGATAATGTTTTCTTAATTGATTTGTTTAAATGTGTTATACTGTTTTGATAATGTGAGCATACTGAGAAGTGGTGAATAATAATATAATTATTAATTCTAATTAAATCGGTTTTACCGATAATAAATGGTTATTTTTAAAAACCCGTCAAAATTAGAATTGGGTGGAAGTAAATAAAATCATTTAAAATAGTCATGACAATACGGATTGACCGCAGTTTAAAAATGGGCTTGAACGCCAAAACATCTGTCACAATAATAAAAACTAAAAATTCTTGCAGAACTTAATAATAATATTATTAAATTGATTTACATTAAATAAAAACTTGAAACACAAATAATGTAACATAAATTCAGTCGAGTAAATCAAACCATGAGATCGTAATACTGATTAGGTCAAAGCACCGCAGTGATAAATAGATAGAAAAGATAAAGAATATTATACAATTCATTTTTTTTAGTCCGCAAACATTTACCTAACCCACGCAATATACGTTTTTTTTGCAACATTCTATTTATACAATTTTTAACGCACATGTTAAAAAATGGCTATATTATGTAACTTATTTAGCAATTTTCGCAATAAAAACAGAGATTAGCTGTTCTTTGTTGTTTTCCAAGAAACTGATAAGTTGGTAAAGAACATCTATTGGTCAATTAAAATAATAGCACTACTTAACACGTAACCGAGTGAACCGTGCATTTTAAGTACGAATTCAATATTTAAATAACGTTAAATTATGCGTTAAAAAGTTCAAACATGATCATTCATCAATTTTTCAAGGTAAAAAGTAGAAAAATAATACTGGTTCAGACGAGACATGCTCAACGTGAAAAAATAGATTTTGTAACATTTTGCTGTAATTTATTGTCATTCATCCATTTTGTGCGGGATGTAAAGTAACCCACACCTTAAAACCCACGTTTTTCGATAAAAATGTCTCCTTACTTAAGAATAATTTGTAACTTATAAATAAACGTAACCCATATCATGGCATAGCAATAGGAACTAAGTAGCAGACTAATAAAGGAGATTTCAAACAAGACGGTTTGACAGCAGACTTTTTAAGGACAATAAGTTTTGGTACAAAAAGAAAATGCACGTTGAACTGAACTGATAAAAGTCAAACTATCAATGCTATGATATTTTTACATCAATCTTCACGAGACGTGGAACGCTATTGTACTCGTACACAATAATGTTGCTTTTTATACAGAAGCTACTTTACTACGATTTGATTAGGTAGTTTATTTTATTTTTATTTCTTCAGTGAATGTAAAATCACTTTGTTGTATCATTTTCTGTCGTGTTATATTATTAACTTGTACATTACATTGTTTGATTATTATTAAACTACTCATTATTGAAGCGTCGATTCCGAAACATGTTGATATTTAAATATTAAATAGTGGTTTAAACAAAACATTCCGTAATTTCTTCAAAGGATACTGAATAAAAATATATGTATTCTGTATATTCCTGATGAGGAAAGCATCGCTTTCGAAACATTCTGATATGTATATATTAATAAAGCGGTGATTACAAAGTAATTTTTAATTGGTTTATTAAAAAAATTCGTATTCATTTTATTTTTATTTATTTATTTTGGCTCTCCAACACGATAGATACATCACATCTTTTTTTACAGAAATGATATACTCGTATGTTCAATGTGGTTATAGTGACGATCCGGTTAACAGGTGAGAAATCACAATTCAATGTAATATCACTGTATAGTGCTCAGTTAACTTACAAATAGGTATATAACACGATGAGGAACAATAATAAAATAAATGTTTATAAATACATACATATATATATATATGTACGAGTATACGAGTATATATAGTTAACAGATAGGTATCTGATGTAATAATTATAAACGGATTTTAAGTAAGGAGATCATCAGATAAATACGAGGTGTGTTCAAAAGAAAAGGTGAATATTGTATTTTTTATTTTTTTTATGAATACCGCACAAGAGTCCCAACTGCTCCCAACCGTCTGGAGCCAGTGAGACTATTGCATTCCCAATTGGGGAATGTTGTGAGGCAGAAGGTATTGGGGAGGGGAAGGAGAAGGGGAAGAGGAAGGCAGGGAAATACCTGGCTATTCAGATCTGGTTACCAAACACGGCTAAAAGCCATTTCAAGCAACATTTCAATTCTGAATGGTGGTCTTTCACCAGGGCGATACTGAGAGTATATTCCACTCTGGAACGTGCGCAAATATACCATATATTATTTTTAATTAATTAATTGTGAAACAGCACAAATTAATAAAATAAAATTTACTTACGCCCGCCGGGATTTGAACCCGCGACCTTCGGATTCATAGTCGAGAGCCTTACCCCTCGACCATGGAGGCCGTCAAAATTTATTTATTCATCAATATTCATTTTCTCCCCTTCAAAGCAATCCCCCTCAGATATAATGCACTTATGCCAGCGCTTCTTCCAATCCTCCAAGCACTTCTGGAATGCGCTTTTCGGTATGGCCATCAGCTCGTTCTTCGATTCTGACTTTATCTCATCAATTGTGGCAAAACGCTTTCCTTTCATTGGTCTCTTCAGTTTCGGGAATAGGAAAGTCGCAGGGAGCCAAATCTGGTGAATACGGTGGTTGAGGCATGATTACAGTGTTGTTTTTGGCCAAATAATCACGAACAAGCATTGATGTGTGAGCTGGTGCATTATCGTGATGCAAAATCCATGATTTGTTTTTCCACAATTCCGATCGTTTGAGCCGCATTGCTTCACGCAAACGTTACATAACTTCCTTGTAGTATTCCTTGTTAACCGTACGACCTGTTGGCAAGAACTCATGATGCACCACGCCATTGTAATCGAAGAAAACAGTGAGCAAAACCTTCATATTTGATCGAACTTGGCGTGCTTTTTTCGGTCTTGGCTCATCTGGCCGCTTCCATTGGGATGATTGGGCCTTGGTTTTCTACGTCATAACCATATACCCACGTTTCATCACCAGTCGTTGACGTCATTCAACAACTCCTGAGCGATACTAATGCGACGTTGCTTTTGCTCAAAATTTATCAATTTCGGAACAAACTTCGCTGCCACGCGTTTCATGCCCAAAACATCCGAGAAAATTGCATGGCATGAGCCGATTGATATGCCAACATCCTCTGCAACTTCCCTAATAGTGATTCGACGATTTTCCAAAACCATTTTCTTCACTGTTTCGATGTTTTCGTTTGTTGACGTGGTTGCAACTCCAGGACGCTCATCGTCATTAACATCTTCTCGGCCTTCTGTAAAGCGCTTGTACCACTTATAAATACTTTTTTGAGACAAAGTAGACTCGCCGAATGCCACAATCAACATTTTAAGTGCGTTGGAGCACTTTATTCCATTTTTAACGCAAAATGTAATACTTGTTCTTCGATCTATTTTTTTTTAAAGTAAAAAATCGAAGAACACACAAAAACGTGACTAACCTTTCCAGTTGTCAAAAACAAACCACTAATCCAAAATGTCTGATAATGCTAACATATGATAAACATATGTGTACCAACATTACAAAAAAAAATCGATTATCGAATGTACACAGCCCGCGAAAATTCAAAATTCACCTTTTCTGTTGAACACACCTCCTATATGGTAGTATAAGTTCCTTCTGAAGGTTGAATTCGAAAATATATCTAAGTCTTTATATCTGCTGTATTTATTATACAATCGAGTAATTCTCGGCGTTAGTTTGGAAAAACTGGTATTATTACGATAAGTATCGCTGAACATTCGCCATAATTCTGGCCCTATTATTATTAAGCTTAAATTGATTAATTCAAGATGAGTCATAAATGTTGTTCATGATTTTCAACTTAGTAGCAATATCCACTCATTGGATCAGCTCACTGGGTAGAGTAGATTAATCCTCATTAATGCACCTCTAACCACAGTTGACACAGAAAGAGGGAGAAATGTTCCCTGGCACTGTACACAAAAATTGTACACGTTTTTGGGTGTTCTTCGATTTTTTTAGGTTCGTTTTCTGAGGCATCATCAGTCCGATTGCAGTAAAATTTTAGATTCACTTTATTTTCTAAGTCCTCATCAGCATTTCTTCAAAAAAAATTATATTCTTTTTAGAAAAAAAATGTTAATAATTGTTAATCCTATAGAGGAATTTCCTAGTTTTGGTCGGAACTTGATAGCCGTTTTCTGGGGCATCATCAGTCCGATTAGAGTGAAATTTTAGATTTGCTTTTTTTCTATGTCCTTATCAGCATTTCTTTAAAAAATCCAAAAAATCGATGTTTTTCGATTTTTTACTAATTTTTTTTTAGTGAAAAATCAATGAAAAAACAAAACGTGACTAACCTTTCCAGTTGTCAAAAACAAACCACTGATCCAAAATGGCTGATAATGCTAACATATGATAAACATATGTGTATCAACATAACAAAAAAAAATCGATAATCGAATGTACACAGCCCGCGAAAATTCAAAATTCACTTTTTATTTTGAACACACCTTATAATATATAAATGAATGAAAATGCTTAAAATACATAAGGAAAAGTGTAAAAAATACAATTTTAAATACAAAGTTTAAACAGTGTCAATGCGAAGCTACAAAATAAATATTTAAAAACGTAAAAATGATTATTCAAAAGTGCATAATATAAATGTTTAAATTAAAAAAAAACATATTTAACAGTAATAAGAATAACTATATCAGAATAAGAAGAATTTGCAAGTAATTTTTTAATGCCATTCCTTTGACTGTTCATTAGTCATGTGTTGAAATTTTTATATAACCATTTTAGGTTGTTTTGCGTTATATGGTGAGAGGTTTCTATTAGGAAGATGTTGATATGAGAGGTGCGAGGATTCGTGTTTCTTGGCAAAAGTGGATTTAATGTTGGGTACTTGAAAATTATTGTGAGATTTATCTCTTGTGTTTTGTGAGTGAGATATGTAGGAATGTGATGAATTTATGCAGTTATTATAGATATTTTTTTAATAAATAACTTTCTTATATCAAGAATGCTATTTGTAATTAATAGGTTTTCTGTGGGATGTCGATAGGGTTTTTTGAACATGATTCTAATTATTGTTTTGTGAGATGTGTTCAGCGCCTTAATACGAGTATATGTGTCTGCAGTTCCACCCCATGCTGATATTCTATAAGTTAAAATGCTTTGACAAATGGCAAAGTTAACATTTTTAATCGTTTTAGTGACATGATGTTTTTTTATTATTTTAAAAATATAAGATCGTTTTCGGACTCCCTTTACAAGTAGGTTAATATGGAGTTCCCATTTTAGCTTGCAGTCCACTGTGAACCCTAGATACTTAATATTATCCGTGTGTTTAATTTTTTCGCATGTGCAGTTTGAGGTTATAGGGGTAATAAATAGATGGGTGTAGGTGAAAATGTAAAAAGGTTTTTGGTTGTCCAACATTGGTTTTACTAAAAGATAAGTACTTAGTTTTGGAGGTGTTTAAGGTAAGTAGATTTTTTTATTATCTTCATACCAATTTGTGTTTTTAAGGACCCTTTTCCAAGTTTGCGCTTTGGATAAAATTACTGTATCATCTGCGTAACTGATCACATTATATAAGAGAGATGGGATTTTAATTTCAGTGAGTCAATTAATATAAATTACAAATAGAATGGGACCCAAAATGATACCTTGCGGGACTCCATACTTTATTTTTGGCGTGACACTGAAAGATTAGTTTAATTCCACTATTTGTTCCCTATTTTTAAAGTAGCTAATAAACCATTTGAGCGCTGGTTCGTTGATACCAATATTTTTAAGTTTTTCGTATAACAACTCATGAGAGATAGTGTCAAAGGCCTTAGCTAAATCTAGAAATACTCCAATTACTTTAAATCTAGCATCTAAATTTTTTAAAACGTATTTAGTTAATTCCGATATAGCTTGATATGGCGGCTTGAAAGTAATTTATGTTTTTGGAGGTAGGAAAGTAGATTTTTTTCATTGCCTTTTCCAGGAGCTTTGATAATGAGTTTAATAGTGAGATAGGTCTGTAGTTGGAAATTAAGGTTTTGTCTCCGGAATTGTGAATTGGTGTAATATTGGCAATTTTCAGTTTATCGGGGACAATCCCTTGGCAGAAACTTTGAATGATATATAGAATAACTAACTAACTGACCATCACGCCGTTTCCCCGCAGGGGTAGGCAGAGAGGACGGACTGTCAAACAACTCGATCTTGGCATACACTTCTTGCTTCATTCACATTCATACAACGCCTCATACATTCTCTTCTATTATTCCACTAATGAATAGAATACATTATTATTATTCATTAGTATTCTATATATTCCTGATGAAGAAAGCATCGCTTTCGAAACATGTAGATATCTGTGTATATTAATGAAGTGGTGAATACAAAGTAAATTTTTTAATTCATTTATTAATAATGATGCCACGGAGTATAATTATAAAACATTGGATAATAAATTTGCATTAAAAATTTAAAAAATAAATTATTTTTATTATTAAATTAATATGAAAATAAGTTCGTGAGATAGCTATTTATTTATTTTAAAAACATGTGATTATTTATTAAATTTAATTCACTATTAATGCTTTTTCTGATTTCTAAAATTTCAAATTTGTCCAATTGTAAAAATTTTAAACCTTTATTTACATCAAAAGAATGATCCGTTTCTGAAATATGATTGACAAATTCAGAAGAGTTGCTGTTATTTAAACACCTTAGGTGTTACTTAACTCTAATACTGAAATTTCTAGAAGTCGTAAAGATAGTTGCAATCGTTACGAAGTAAATTTTTTCATTATTCATTTATTAATAATGACGCCACAAAGTGAATACCAATTTGAAGATATTATTAAATATTATTAGTAATAAAATGATTAACCAATATTTTTATACCATATCAACGACGAATTGATTTGGTAAATGCTGCCGACATTATATACCCTGTTCTGGCATTTTGGTTACGTGAATAATATCGTATTAGCGAAGATGTTAATTTAGTATTATTATTGCGTGCATGGATATATTTACGTGATTTTTATACACCGAGGACAAACTATCATTTATAGTATAGGATTCTACCTCATCGGCATCTAAGTGTTTTTTTTTCATTATCACGAGTCATTTAGTGTTTACCTTAAGCAATATGTTACGATATCCTCGATAGAGTGCTATACGATTAAGTCATTTCCAAACAATTTATTTGGTATTAGTAGTGGGCGAAGGGGCTCGGTTTAGTGAGCCGGATCACTAAATCAGCTCTCTGTAATGTACCGGTTCGGTGATCCGGCTCGATTAAACAACGGTTCGCGTCCCCCCGCACCATGCCCTCTCCCTCCCTCGGCCCTCCTAAGTCTTTTAATGTATTTTAATCTTACAAGAGGGAATCACAATATCATTGATATCCCCTTTTATAAGAAAATCGAGAAATCCTTTGTTCCTCTCCTGTTTTGTAACAGATGTGTAACTATGACGTCAGTATGGTGATCATTGTATATACGTCTCTTATAACTATAATAATGATAGGATTACTTCTATAGCGCCGTTTTCGTGGAAAAACAACTTCAAGGGCACCAAAATAATGGCGCTCTTGTCACTTTTGTTATTTTGTGACCAGGGGCAACTAAACCATAAAGCAACTAATTTCACCTACTAATGAAATCGGCATTATTATTTTCTTTTCTTGATTTAAAATGAGTTGAAAGGTTAAAAAATGTATCATAATGTACATATTTTATTAATTGGTAACCTTTTTTTCACTTTGGAAATATCCGCAATATTCACACGCAATATTCACCCGCGGAAACCAACACAGTCAACCTTATAATTGTTGTACTATGGGCAAGAAGGGAGTGTTAATTCACAATGTACATATTGTTACTTGTTATTCATAATTAGCTACAGGTTTTGGCACTTCCGTGTAATTCCCTAGCCTTCTTGAAACTAACTTAAAACAAACAACAGAAAGTGACGTTAACAAGCACAGAAGTAATTAGATATTATTAGTGAGGGGAAATTGATGCAAGGTGAATGAATGCCCGGAAAATACATTAAAAGGGGTGATTAGATGCATAGGTTATTTAAAGCATAATTGCCATAAAATATGTTCTATGTTAAAAGTTTCCTTACTGCAATAAAAAAAATGAATACCATTTCATCTCATGTACAATACGTTATAATTGTTTACTTTTATCTTATTAACTTATTATATATATCATATTGTTAAGTTTTTGTGTACAGTGCCAGGAAACATTTCTCCCTCTTCCTGTGTCAACTGTGGTTAGAGGTGCATAAATGTGGAGATAATCTTCTCTACCCAGTAAGCGGGCTGCCTATTGCTACTCTAGGGCTTTTATTTATTTTATTTCAAAGAATTTTAGAGTGTGTTTTATGTGCTAGCGGCACTTGCTGATGACAATCTTATATTAAAGCCCGCTCAATAAGGTAATTTAGGGTATAAGATGGAATAAGGGGGGGGGGGTCGGTATTAACTTATTACGTTATTCTTTTACATGAAGGAGGACTGTCTATCGCAATAAGTTGTATCTGACTCACCCTGCTGAAGTATAATTTTGTTTGTTTTATATTCCACTAGGTGATCTGTAGAGGGCCTTGCTCGTTTATATTTTAGAATAAAATGATGAGGTTGTGATTTCTTACTTCTTCTTTGGATACCATAATTATTTTAACAATTTTAAAATTTAATTTCATTCCAAACATGTATTTTTTCAAAACGCATCTAAATAATAAAGTTCTACAGGTGTTTTCCATTTCGAAAATATTCTACCGAAACAAACCTTTTTCTTTTGAATATGTAATCTGTGGCTAACCCGAGTTAGTTATCCACTCATAAAATGTTAAATATGTACCTACAGACTATAATATATTAGTAGGTGGCGTACGCACAACGTAAGAAACGTTAGCGTAAAAATTCTAGATATCGTAAGAAACGATAGCGTAAAAATTCTAGAGCTCGTAAAATATGTTAGGGTTATCATTATGCCAATTCTTAAATAATACTCATAATTGATTATCTCGTTAAACAAGCATACAAAATACCTTCACTAAACACGTTGTATAATATGCAATCAAACACAAGACAATTTCTGAAATACAAAACCATTCATAATCTGATTAAGCTTTGCAAAAACTGATTTTTTTTTTGTTAATGTAAATTCTGTTATACTATGTGGTTCTTAAGGTCAAAAACTGTCAAAATAAAGTGCACATACCAGATGTGTACTACTTATAAATACTGGTACACTTAAATACTGTCCACCGGGAAGTAATGATATCGGCGTGTTTTTTATTGTATTAGAATAGTCGTTTTAATTATCAATTTTACATAGAGTGTATCGTATACACAAGCCCAGCTGGAGGGTGGGGAGAAAGATATAATTAATCTGTTTGATAATATCACAATGCATTAAAAGAGCTTCTGTGGATATTCTAAGCCAATCACTTAAAAAACGTTTAAAAATAAATTCCGTCTCTTGGCGAACAATTTAGAAGATAGGGAAAATAAATAAAGTGTTCAATAATTAATGAAATTTCTGTTTTTTCCTCTATTTGGTCGACTACCCACTCAGTCATTCTCAAATTGTTTATGAATTTACCCGATTAACAGCAAACAAAGTCATCTCAGTAACAATAAAAAAATGAAATCATAACATGTTAATTAGAAACGTGCATATACCAAGACGTGCTCGAGATATGTGTGTGCTATTCAAACAGTGCAGATACCAAGACGTGCTCGAGATATGTGTGTGCTATTCAAACAGTGCAGATACCAAGACGTGCTCGAGATATGTGTGTGCTATTCAAACAGTGCAGAAACCAAGACGTGCTCGAGATATGTGTGTGCTATTCAAACAGTGCAGATACCAAAACGTGCTCGAGATATGTGTGTGCTATTCAAACAGTGCAGAAACCAAGACGTGCTCGGGATATGTGTGTGCTATTCAAACAGTGCAGATACCAAAACGTGCTCGAGATATGTGTGTGCTATTCAAACAGTGCAGATACCAAGACGTGCTCGAGATATGTGTGTGCTATTCAAACAGTGCAGATACCAAGACGTGCTCGAGATATGTGTGTGCTATTCAAACAGTGCAGAAACCAAGACGTGCTCGAGATATGTGTGTGCTATTCAAACAGTGCAGATACCAAAACGTGCTCGAGATATGTGTGTGCTATTCAAACAGTGCAGAAACCAAGACGTGCTCGGGATATGTGTGTGCTATTCAAACAGTGCAGATACCAAAACGTGCTCGAGATATGTGTGTGCTATTCAAACAGTGTAGATACCAAGACGTGCTCGGGATATGTGTGTGCTATTCAAACAATGCAGATACCAAGACGTGCTCGGGATATGTGTGTGCTATTCAAACAGTGCAGATACCAAGACGTGCTCGGGATATGTGTGTGCTATTCAAACAGTGCAGATACCAAGACGTGCTCGAGGACATATGTGTGCTATTCAAACAGTGCAGATACCAAGACGTGATCGGGATATGTGTGTGCTATTCAAACAGTGCAGATACCAAGACGTGATCGGGATATGTGTGTGCTATTCAAACAGTGCAGATACCAAGACGTGCTCGAGATATGTGTGTGCTATTCAAACAGTGCAGATACCAAAACGTGCTCGAGATATGTGTGTGCTATTCAAACAGTGCAGAAACCAAGACGTGCTCGGGATATGTGTGTGCTATTCAAACAGTGCAGATACCAAAACGTGCTCGGGATATGTGTGTGCTATTCAAACAATGCAGATACGAAGACGTGGCCGAGATATGTGTGCTATTATTAAAAACTTGTTATTAACATTTAATGTAAATAGTTATATTTTAAATTATCGAGCAGTGTATTGTGTATTTACCCAATATCGCCTGTATTCAATTTATATTAACACTATTATTTTCAATAATAAGAAACGGTCAAATTTGGAAACGATGGAAAAAAATTCCGTAAAACATTTTTAACGAAAAATGTCAATCTGGTAAATTTTCGGCACACATTTTATAATTCAATTATATTTACATTATCAACTTCAAAATATATGAGATTACGTAAAACCTTATCAAAACGTGTAAGTACAGGTATTAAGATAACTAACTATAAAAAGTCATTTCCTCGAGCCTCTGGTAGTTGTTTGGTTTCGGTTTCCTCCGTATATATATATTTATGTGAAGTCCGTTATTGCTGAACACAACCCGACTCCTGTCTTAAAATGCTACTATTTTTGTAGTAATATTGTGAATGTGTTATAGTTGTATACTGTATAATATTATGTAATTTTTTTAGGAATATGCACCTAAGGAGTACTGTAGGAGTAATATTAAGAATAAGCAAGAATGTATGTAATATGTTAAGATTGTATAAATAGAATGTAAAAGTAGCACTGTAGGAATACCACTGAATGGAGTTATTTAATCATGTTTAAGTTTATTTAGAGTAAAGCGCACTTGAAGTGAAATCACACAAAACTGCGCTATATAAATGCTTTGTTATTATTATTATTATAACTAACTAACCATCACGCCTTTCACCGCAGGGGTAGGCAGAGAGGACGGACCGACAAACAACTCGATCTTGGCATACACTTCTTGCTTCATTCACATTCATACATCGTCTCATACATTCTCTTCTATTATTCCGATTTCTGATATGGCCCGACTCAAGTATTTGATTCACTTGATCGTGCCATGTCTTCCTCGGACGTCCCCGGCTTCTTCTTCCATTCGCATTCGCGTCATACATTCTTCTTACACTCTTTTCTTCGTTCATTCGCTCCACATGCCCAAACCATCTAAGCGTCCCTTTCTTAATCTTACTCATTACGCTTACATCAGCTTTGCATTCTTTACGAATTTCATTATTTTTCACACGATCATACATGATTTTACCACACATTCGTCTCAGAGATCTCATTTCTACGGCATTCAGTTTACTTTCATCTTTCTTCTGCCAATTCCATGCCTCACTGCCATACATCAGGGTTGGTATCAGCACTCTATTGTGGACTGCTAGCTTAAGATGACTTGAGAAATATTTTAAGATGGGTAAGCAACTATGCTAATGGAAGATATTTTAAAAGCTGTTATACGATACGCTCACCCCCCGCCCGTTTATCCCCCGTTAAAGACGTTGTTATTAGGTCCTCCTTTTATATGTCCATTTGACTGTTAGACCCAGCAATACCCTCCGAGCGGAAACTGAACATTGTTTGAAAGGGATATATGTTAATGTTAGCACAGAAGAGAGACGGAACGCGCTAATATAAATAGCGCGTAGGGCGTATGCGACGACGACATATTTAGAATAGACAAAAATGGCAAGTTTTTTTTTAAATTTTTAATTTAATTGTAAATCAAATTTAATAATGTTATTATTAAGTTCTGCAAATATTTTTAGTTTTTTTTTATTGTGACAGCTGTTTCGGCATTTAAGGCCATTTTCAAACTTGAACGCCGAAACAGCTGTCACCATAATAAAAACTAAAAATACTTGCAGAACTCAATAATAAATTGAATTTGATTTACATTAAATTTAAAAAAATATAAATGGAGTTCTACGAATTAAATACAAAAACAATTAATAAAAATATCAAGACTTAAGAAGCATTTCAAGGGTCCCCATAAGGACGTCAACGAAGGAAATTTTTAATTATTTCGACGTTTGAAGTATTCAAAAAATCTTTGCCAAAAATGTTCTAGTTCATCATCTTAAAAAAAAAACAAAATGCCTATGACTCCTCGTAATCATAATACCAGAGCAAAGCAACTAGACAAGCTAAATGTACCTAAGTGTAATCATAATACCAGAGCATAGCAACTAGACAAGCTAAATGTACCTAAGTGTAATCATAATACCAGAGCAAAGCAACTAGACAAGCTAAATGTACCTAAGTGTAATCATAATACCAGAGCATAGCAACTAGACAAGCTAAATGTACCTAAGTGTAATCATAATACCAGAGCAAAGCAACTAGACAAGCTAAATGTACCCAAGTGTAATCATAATACCAGAGCAAAGCAACTAGACAAGCTAAATGTACCTAAGTGTAATCATAATACCAGAGCAAAGCAACTAGACAAGCTAAATGTACCTAAGTGTAATCATAATACCAGAGCATAGCAACTAAGACAAGCTAAATGTACCTAAGTGTAATCATAATACCAGAGCAAAGCAACTAGACAAGCTAAATGTACCTAAGTGTAATCATAATACCAGAGCATAGCAACAAGACAGAGCTAAATGTACCTAAGTGTAATCATAATACCAGAGCATAGCAACAAGACAAGCTAAATGTACCTAAGTGTAATCATAATACCAGAGCATAGCAACTAGAGAAGCTAAATGTACCTAAGTGTAATAATACCTTTGTACAAAGAAGCTCTGAATTTTTAGCTGTAAAATTATACAACAAACTCCCACTTTATCAAATTATCAAATAAAGTAAATCAATCAATAATTGCGTTGAGTCCAACAAAATTTGACTTGAGGAATTAACAGAAGAAGAACTGACATAAAGTATTACGTAGAGTATTTTTAAAACAACGTCATCGAAATTACTGGAAATACCCTACCCAAAGTGTGAAGTTGAAATATGGAAGTCGCTGAAACTCCTTTATTCAAAACCTAGTTCGCCTTAGCACAGAATCTCCTAGCGTAGAGGACTATGAAAAAAAAATCTGTAAAATATATCTATTTTTTATATTTATGCGTTACCTTAAAATGTTAAAAAAATATATATTAATATTTAAAATAATTTTTTTTTTAAGAAAGCTTGTGATTTTATTTCATTCTTTTAACATGTTAAATAACAGAAGCACACGTGTTATTAATATTTTTTGAAGTGTATTGTACTAGACATCCGAATAGAGGTTATCTTTAAAATGAACATATATTTTTTTAAGTGTATAAAAAAACTTCAAGTTTGTAATATGTACATAAAAATTTTGAATTCGGAGGCTCACAAAGTTTTTTTGTAGTTGTGCGTGTAATACTCGTATACCTTATATTTGTGTGGTTTTCTAACGCTACATGCCACAACAGCCATTTCTCATTTGGTGGACAGAAACGGCTTGTTGTAATTTCATTGCGGGCAATATGTAATCAAATGATCTTGTGTATCTGACTCTTAGTTGATAATTTATCGTGGGTATCTAGAGCAACGTGCTAAAGGAAAATAAATTATCTTTTCTTAAATAATTGCTAATCTTGTTTGCTGGAATTATATTCTCACAAACCAGCAGACGTTTAGCCATCTGTCGGTGACTATGGTTCTGTTACTGAGATATCCGTTGTAACCTCTCTTTCTGTTACATGGTTCGGTTTATGAGAAATAGGGAGATGACAACAGAATTCTCCGTTTTACGCCTCTATGTATCTACTTGCATATGTTTTTTTTTTTTCATAAAATTATTACAAAATGCATAACGCGAGAAGTGTATGCCGAGATCGAGTTGTTTGGCGGTCCGTCCTCCCTGCCTACCCCTGCGGAGAAACGACTTGATGGTTAGTTAGTTAGTTAAGAAAACAATGCCATTTAATTCGGGAAAAACATATTCCAGCTGTAAGTACCTCACAGAATAGTGATTCTATTATCACAATTATTTTCTCAGCAAATCGGTTTCCTGGGTTAAAAATCATTTTAAGCACCATAAAAATTGAAATTGAGTGGGGTAAATAGAATCATATAAATACGTTGACTCAACGTAGCCTACACAGTTTGAAATTGGCCTTTAACGCCGAAACAGCTGTCACAATAATAAAAACTGAAACACTTCCAGAACTTAATAATAACACTATTAAATGTGATTTACATTAAATTTAAATTAAATTAAATGGAGTTCTACGAATTAATAATAATAAATTAATTAAAAAATTTGCTTTGTATTCACCACTTCATTAATATAAAAAGTTTCGAATGCGATGCTTTCTTCATCAGGAATATACAGATTACTAAAAATAATAAGTATAGACAAATGATAAAAATAGAACCCAATAATCTATGAATAGACAAATTATGAACATAAATAAAATCTTCTTAAAATAGGTAAGTAATTAATCAAAAACGTTAATAAAAAAATATTATAAAACATTGAATAACAAATTTATATTAGACATTAAAATTGAAATTATTTTTTTATTACCATTAGTATGAAAATAAATTCAAGATAGCTCTTTTTTAAAAATATTTAATTATTTTTTAAATTTAATTCACTATTAACGCTTTTTCTGATTTAAAAAAATTAAAATTTGTCTAATTTTAAACCGGTTTTATTTGTACGTAAAATTTTTAAGCCTTCATTTATATTAAAAGAATGATTGGTTTCTAAAATATGATTGGCAAATTCAGAATAGCTGTTATTATTTAAACACTTTAAATTAATAATAATATCCGATCTACTTGTAAAATTTAACGTGTAGTTGTATTTAATACTCCGACCAACTCGAGAATATTTCTCAATCCAATCTAATTATAAAGTAAGAGGTTGATAAGCAAACTTTACGTGCAAGTCTAGTGAGTGTACTTCATCGCTTTTTTTCTTATCAAACGATTTAAGAACACGAAACAAACAATACATCATGGTGTCTTATCAATTAATGGATATTTCAAAGCTGCATACAACATGACACAAATAACGACGTGAAAATAGTTATGTTGGCCTAGAAAATCTGGACAGTAAATTGTGCAAGTTTAACAAACTTAACGTTATGTTATTAAAACAATTATACTCCAAAACAATCCAACTTTACATTCATAAATACAAAAAACAAGAAAGAACAACAATCACACATATTAGAAACACTAGATCTCAGAGTCTGAAACACATTCAATAAGGAACCACAAACACAACATATGGACAAAAAAACTTCTTATATTATGGTACTAAACTCTACAAAAAAGTCCCACTGACCTTTAAAAATCATAACAACTATAATAAATTAAAAAATCAAATACAACACTCGTTACGTTACATAGGGAGATCTGAAATAAAAAAAAACATATTAACGCCAAATACAGACTAACACCTCACCTTACAATTATTTATTTTTTCATCAAGCACATCAATTTAATATAATGTAGTTTAATATTTTGTAAATGAAATCCTCAGCACGGGAAATCCCAGTGGGGATACCATTATTTGTTATTTTGTTATAAAAAAGAATGTAATAAAACATTATTATTACTCTTTTTATTATTAATGACATGAAAACAATTTTTTCTGCTTTACAGTTAGAAGATTTGTCCTAGGAATCAATTGGAATAAATGTTATCAATGAAAGCGTTATTATCATGATCTTCGCGTGGCTTATGAGAAAACTTTATTTCGGGAAACATAATGAGAGAGTCAGAGGAATTATTGCTTTTAATGATCAACGGAAAAGTCACACAAATTAATGGTACCATTGTACAAACATCACAGTATTGATCTAACAGAAAATATGGAAAGACAAAAATAGGTAAATAGTATTAAGATGTAGTTTTTAATCATATTTTGACGGCGCGCTATGGCCGCGCCATGTTTAGGTGTCTGCGCTCCCGAGTCCGTGTATAAATAGGTAAATAGTATTAAGATGTAGTTTTTAATCATATTTTGACGGCGCGCTATGGCCGCGCCATGTTTAGGTGTCTGCGCTCCCGAGTCCGTGTATAAATAGGTAAATAGTATTAAGATGTAGTTTTTAATCATATTTTGACGGCGCGCTATGGCCGCGCCATGTTTAGGTGTCTGCGCTCCCGAGTCCGTGTATAAATAGGTCAATAGTATTAAGATGTAGTTTTTAATCATATTTTGACGGCGCGCGATGGCCGCGCCATGTTTAGGTGTCTGCGCTCCCGAGTCCGTGTATAAATAGGTAAATAGTATTAAGATGTAGTTTTTAATCATATTTTGACGGCGCGCTATGGCCGCGCCATGTTTAGGTGTCTGCGCTCCCGAGTCCGTGTATAAATAGGTGACAAATTATATAACTAGTACAATTTTTTTATAAAATCCACACAAAGTATATTATGTAATTATGTGAATGGTAAATAATTGAACTGGAGTTAACTTCCTGCTAGATCAATATTAAATTTTTAACGTGCGATTTTTGACATCTGTGAAAATACTATTCAAACAACGAAATCTCGTCCACAAATAATAAGAATATTTATTTATTTAAAACACACAACATTTAATATTAACATTTAAGAATGTTTTGACTGCCCAACTAGGAATAAATCCCGTTTTAGGGCGGTCAAATTGACAAGTTTAGTTCATATTAAGTGCCATTATACAAAAATAGAAGGGAAAAAAGGAAAAATAGATTATGTATATGTGTTTGATAGGTACTGATTGGTGCTATGAGGAAAAAAATGTGTTTACAAAAAAAAGACAATATTACTGAGTAATATTGATAAGATTGAGTTACGTATCACTCAGCTTTATGAGCCGACGACATAACTCATGGATGCAGTCCGAAGAGGATGCAGCAAATAGTTAATAACATATTTAATATATTTCATTCAGTAAGTACAAGAAGTAACTTTAGTAAATTGTTGATAACCAAATGTTTGTCCTTTTTCGTTTCATTGGTTAGGATTTTTAATCCAGTTAAGATCTTTTCCCAACGATCACAAATAATGTAACATAAATTAATGTGAAGAAATTTTAAATAAATATTCTGAATGGCGCATTATGGTTATTTTACACTGTATAGTAATAAAGTAATAACTGATTTAAGTAGAGCTTTTTTCGCTTCAATTAAGAAACAAAGAAAATTATTTTTAAACATCCTAAAATATGTACTGTGATTGCGTGGATGACCTAAAATAAATCCACACCCATAACACAAATAAAACGGGTCTCAAGTATCTTCACAATTCATCATCAGCACATTCTCTTGTCACTCAACAATAATAATATGTACTGTGATTGGGTAGATAACGTAAAATAAATCCACACCCATAACACAAATAAAACGGGTCTCAAGTATCTTCACAATTCATCATCAGCACATTCTCGTGTCACTCAACAATAATAATATGTACTGTGATTGGGTAGATAACGTAAAATAAATCCACACCCATAACACAAATAAAACGGCTCTCAAGTATCTTCACAATTCATCATCAGCACATTCTCTTGTCACTCAACAATAATAATATGTACTGTGATTGGGTAGATAACGTAAAATAAATCCACACCCATAACACAAATAAAACGGGTCTCAAGTATTTTCACAATTCATCATCAGCACATTCTCTTGTCACTCAACAATAATAATATGTACTGTGATTGGGTAGATAACGTAAAATAAATCCACACCCATAACACAAATAAAACGGGTCTCAAGTATATTCACAATTCATCATCAGCACATTCTCTTGTCCTCAACAATAATAATATGTACTGTGATTGGGTAGATAACAAAAATCCCACCATAACAAATAAAACGGGTCTCATATTTGCAATTCATCATCAGCACATTCTCCTGTCACTCAACAATAATAATATGTACTGTGATTGGGTGAGATAACGTAAAATAAATCCACACCCATAACACAAATAAAACAGGTCTCAAGTATCTTCACAATTCATCATCAGCACATTCTCTTGTCACTCAACAATAATAATATACTGTGATTGGGTAGATAACGTAAAATAAATCCACACCCATAACACAAATAAAACGGGTCTCAAGTATTTTCACAATTCATCATCAGCACATTCTCCTGTCACTCAACAATAATAATATGTACTGTGATTGGGTAGATAACGTAAAATAAATCCACACCCATAACACAAATAAAACGGGTCTCAAGTATCTTCACAATTCATCATCAGCACATTCTCTTGTCACTCAACAATAATAATATGTACTGTGATTGGGTAGATAACGTAAAATAAATCCACACCCATAACACAAATAAAACGGGTCTCAAGTATTTTCACAATTCATCACCAGCACATTCTCTTGTCACTCAACAATAATAATAATAATCTATGAAAGTAAATAGTTTTATTTTTACTTTTGATTTAGCACTATATTATTTGTTTATCAATAATTAGACACGTTTTTATTTCAATTTTAACAAAGTGTTTTATTTATTTATTTATTTATAAAATACATAATATTTAAAGGCGACATTTACACATGGAGTAGATACATCCTATCACCATACTAGGCGGCTGCCTGTTTCATGGTGAACAATGAAGTATAGTTACTCTGTATGAAACATCCTATCACCATACTAGGCGGCTGCCTGTTTCATGGTGACCAATGGAGTATAGTTACTCTGTAAGAATTCTAGTGTAAACATATGGATTTAGTATATAAACATGGTGGAAATTGGAAAAAAATATCAAAGAAAGTAGAAGATGGAAAGGAGAAAAGGAGAAAAGGACCTGCATAAGAATTAGATCATAAAAATATTCATAACTTTTTTTTCTTCTTTTTTCTATGTGCATGCATGCACACATGTGCACGTAGGTGCATACATTCATACACACGTAAACACATACGAACATATATATATACATATTCGGTATGCATATATCCACACATATCCCCACATACCGAAACAATATATACACCTCTATCTGAATACGAGAAATAGGCTACTAACATTATTACAATCACTCATCAAAAAGTCCCCAAGCGCCTTCCTGAAACTGTGGTATTTGTATATTGACTTTATTTCAATTGTTAAATTATTGAACATTTTAGGAGCAAGGAAATTTAGCTTTGACTGTGCCACTGATGTTTTTGTTGCTAGAATAATATAATTGGGTTGATTGGAATATTTAGTATTATAGTTTGATTAATTGGCCCCCCACAACTTAAATGCAACAGTACCTTAAAGGCGTTATTTTGATGTATTTAATTTTTATTAGTTATTTTATTTATATTTTTAAATTTATATTTCGTACGGAATGTGTGGGACTGCACTAACCTCCCCACATACCGGAATAAACACTTACTATTATTATTATTAATTTTTATATTTGAATTTTATTTTTATAAGTAATACGCTAGAAGACAATCCGTGACACGTGTAGAATATACTATGGTGCATGTTGCATAAATGTTAAGACTTTACAAATGTCGTTTTGTTCATTAGTACCTACTCACCTCATACTACCACCAGTGTATTAATTGTCTTCTATACATACATTATTTTTTCTTGTTCTTTTATTAATATAAAATCACACATATACATTTCAACTAGATCGCCCTCCCCCCTTCCTTTTCTTACTAAACCCCATAAAAAATCACCTCTAACTTTTAAATTTATATTTCTTCTATATTTTGTATAATTATCTTTTAAATTTTACTTTGATTTCTTCGCAAATCACTAGATTCACTTATAAATAATACCGATGTGGCAACCTGTAAATGGTCAAATTTATATCACCTATTCATTATACTTGACATGATGGGGTCATTGGGGTTCAGTGGAAAACAGGTAACTTAGTCGAGTGTCAAGTTTTTTTATTAATTCACAATGTAAAACACATTCTTTACTAGTAGGTATTGTGGGTTTCACTTATTACACGAAAACTGTTTCTACGGGTAATCTGCACACGGTCCAGTGGGGAGATTACCAGTCGTCTCGATGTTGGTGTTGGAAGCCTCAGAGAGCAGGTGGTACTTCCGATAGGGGGAGGTTTAGGTGCCGGGCGGACACGCGGTTCGGCTTCCGCTTGACGACCGGTTTCAGACGGTTCAAGGATGATCAGCAGGATGCCAGAGGCGCTCGACTGCTGTCTGGTGGTGATTCCTACGGTTGTTGGTATGTGCCTTGATGGGATCACGGCGCCGGAGGGCAGGAGGTGAAAGCCACTCAACTGCACTCGAACGGTGGGCGTTGGGGTTCGGCGGTTCCTTCCGAGTCGGTCGGTATTTCTTCCCACAGCGTTTCGTGCTGGGGAGGCAAGCGGCCCGCTTGCTTTGTAGGAGATGGAAGTCTCGACTACCACGACTGGCTCGACGGTCTCCACTAACCCGTTTCTGTCCACTCATTTTGCCAAAGTCTCCCTTTTTAATCAAATCCGAACTCTTTTTCGGGTTCCTTCGTAAACTCCGAACTATGCCTCGGTGGCTTGTAATTGGTTCGCTGTTGCCGACCGAGTTAATCCCCTTAACTGCTCGCTTCTTCTACAAAATTCCCAGAATTTAAAGCCGGGTGTTTGTACATTAGCCGCAGGTGGACAGATCTCGGGTACCGTATTCGGGATTAGGATAGCTCGGTGTTTCCCGTACTTATAACTTGTATCATACTTATATACATATTTTTATTATTAAACACAAAAACAATCAATACAAATAATATGTTTACTTTACAAAACACACACTTTCTTTCTTTTCATTAATATTAGTCACACTTCATGAATGAAATATTGTATGAAGATACGTAATATGTACTTTAACTATGTAAATTTTAATACATCAACCTTATAATTTGTAATAAAATGCGCTGGGTATGTCTAAATAAATAAATAAAATAAAACATAAAAAAATGTTATATGGAACATCTAGGAACAATGCCGCGGGACATTTCGCTTGTATACACCAGTGAGTTGTCTCATGTCGCAGAGATGTCGCCCTAAAAGGTTGTGATGATCAGTGCCGCACAATCTTGTTTCCCCATACTGCTAACATGTTGAGCGGCATGATGCGCATTCTTCAATACTAACGCGGGACCGGGCGGAACGGTTCCGCGGCCCGTGCCGCCCAGATATGTCCCGCGTCACATAGGAACGTCAAATATTGCGGGCAACGTTGGGGGACAGTCCGCAGTGCTGCGCGCGTCACGTGGACTCATGTTACTCGTCACCCACTAGTTATTAGTATTATATATACTTGGCTTTAAAAAATGCCCAATATTATTTATATGATATTTGCAAATCAAAAATGGTTAAAATATTCTATTACTTGAATATTACCCGAATTAACCTTCGGTGAGAAGTTTGAATTTATACCAGCACGTTAAATGAGCCTCTCGCATACATTTCCAATTGGCTCAGAAAAAATCAGGTGAACAGATTTTTCAAATTCGAATACGTAAATGCTTCAATTGTTTTTAAATACCTACATACTTTATAACATACATGAAAGAGATATCTAATTTTAATTCATTCAAAAGATTGGTATTCACTTCATGGCGTCATTATTATTAATGAATTTTTTAAAAATACTTTGTATTCACCGCTTCATTCATATACACAGATATCTACATATTTCGAAAGCGATTCTTTCTTCATCAGGAATATATAGAATACTAAAAACAATAATGTCACATATAGACAAATGATAAAAATTGTACAAAATAATGTAAGAATAGACAAATTATAATTTTTAAACCATTATTTATACCAAAAGAATGATTGGTTTCTAAAATATGATTGAAAAAAACATTATAATTTTACATACAAATAAAACCGGTTTACAATTAGACAAAATTGAAATTTTAGAATTCGGAAAAAGCGTGAAGAACTGAATTAAATTTAATAATTAATCATTTTTTTTATTTAAATAGGTATCTCTTGAATTTATTTTCATATAAATATTAATAATAAAAATAATTTCTTTTGCAATTTCTGATAAAAATTTGTTATTCAATGTTTTATAATATTTTTTATCAATTTTTTTAAATAATTACCTACTTTAATCAATTTTCGTTTATGTTTATAATTTGTCTATTCTTACATTATTGTGTACTATGTTTATCTTTTGTCTATACTTAATATTTTAGTATTCTATATATTCCTGATGAAGAAAGCATCGCTTTCGAAACATTTAGATATCTGTGAATATTAATAAAGTGGTGAATACATATTTATTTTTTTAAATATATATATATATTTTTAATATATTTATTAATATCTACGTTTTGTTACTATACTTTATATCTACGTATTTACGGCATGAGATGTCTCCATATGAAAAAAAATCTCTTTTGTTGTAGAAAACGAAACAAATTCTTTTTTACATGCGTGAAATTTTATAGCTGACAATGAATTTTTTTTTTTAACGAATTTCTTAGCTAAACTTTAATTACTTGACACAAATAGATGGTTTAATTTTACTTTAATTTGATAGTAAACTAATATCTTGTACTATTGAAAAAAATTATATGGTTGTTCAACTTCAAAAAAATTTTTTTTTGAAAATACTAAATATGCTGAATTTTCAAAAAAAATGTCTGTTTTTTTTTTTAAATACGATTAAAGCCATTTATAAATACTCAATCAGGTTAGTTCTTACAACGGAATTTCGTGTAATTTATAAATGTATCATATTAATTAGACCATGTTGAGGACAGAAGTTTTAATTTTTTTGGAAAATGCCAAATAATACCGAAGATGTAGGTAACATAGGGGCACGCATGTGACTTCACGGTTCATAAAGTGACTGACGCGGCCATCGATATCATAGGCGCGGGATTATCCGTTACTGCACATATCTCCAAAGTTCACTGTCAAAACTCATAGGCGCGGGATTATCCGTTACTGCACATATCTCCAAAGTTCACTGTCAAAACTCATAGGCGCGGGATTATCCGTTACTGCACATATCTCCAAAGTTCACTGTCAAAACTCATAGGCGCGGGGTTATCCGTTACTGTACATATCTCCAAAGTTCACTGTCAAAACTCATAATTTATTCATTTTTGGAGATATATAAAAACTAATTTTACCGTGCTTATTAACTCTAACTCTAAATGTAATCAAAATAAAAAAATATTTCATTTTTCTGTATATTTACTTATCTTTCCTTAGTTGAAATATTTCATGTTTTTCTTTTATATGTATATTTGTTTTTACTATACAGTTTTTTTGATTTTTTTTTTATATTAAGGACCACTCCTTCCCTAAGTTCAAGCAATAGCTTAGATTAGGAAAGAATATATATTGCACAAGTTTGTAAAATATGTAACAAACTAATACTA
Organism: Halesus radiatus; assembly: GCA_022606495.2. NCBI lineage: Eukaryota > Metazoa > Arthropoda > Insecta > Trichoptera > Limnephilidae > Halesus > Halesus radiatus. The sequence continues at coordinate 39,106 of JAHDVE020011638.1, forward strand.
CCTAATAAAGAAAAAAAATTACTATGTAACCTCATAGCTTCGAGATCTTGCCTGAATCGGGGAAAAACATAATGCAAGCGGCTCATCGCCACGTGAGTTAAAAGGGTAACAAGTACCCGGGTACTCGGCACGTTAGGAGTTAACATAATATTATGCTAGTCCATATGCACGGCTTCATAATTCTCAATTCCGCATTCAGTAGGCAAATCCTCGTTACGATGGCCTGTGTAATAATAAACATAAAGCAAGCGGCTCGTCGCCACGTGAATTAATAGGGTAACAAGTACCCGGGTACTCGGCACGTTAGGAGTTAACATAATATTATGCTAGTCCATATGCACAGCTTCATAATTCTTAATTCCGCATTCAGTAGGCAAATCCTCGTTACGATGGCCTGTGTAATAATAAACATAAAGCAAGCGGCTCGTCGCCACGTGAATTAATAGGGTAACAAGTACCCGGGTACTCGGCACGTTAGGAGTTAACATAATATTATGCTAGTCCATATGCACAGCTTCATAATTCTTAATTCCGCATTCAGTAGGCAAATCCTCGTTACGATGGCCTGTGTAATAATAAACATCGTGATGATTGAAATAAATGCGGAAACTCTTTGTGCAAACGTTTGCGGACGTTTTCGCTGTTACCCGCCTGTCGGTGTCTCTGCATACCACAATCTGTAAATATTTATAGATCTTCTACGTATCGCGTCGTTCATGAGAAATGGGGAGATGTTACAATGGAGCTATCAGCGGCATGCCTTTAAACCGTAATTTAAGCTCAATTATGTTCGTGACAAACCATTCAATATTGTAATTAAATAATCTATTGCTTTTTATCCGAGTGTTTATTATAGACCGGGCAGATAATACCTTTTATTGGTTTCTACAGGATTGTGCATTTTAAAATACGATAACCTACGTATTTCAGATTTCCCAACCCAAACTTAAAGAAATTGTAAATATCGTTTTTTTATGACAAAAAAATTGTATCCACATTTTATTTAGTTTTTGTCTTTTTATTGTATGTTGAAATACCATTATGGGTTTTATTGCCCCAATGAAACCTATATTGATATCTACTCTGTTCTGTACAATCAATGTTGACTGTCCTAAAACGGGAAATCCTCCTGGTTGGACAGAATTTAATAAACAAATCTATGTGTAAATCCTGTACTAAATAAAATTAATTTGTCGAACATAAAGCACCAACCAATATAACAAAGCCTAACTAACCGTAAATAATTCAATTCCATTATAAATCGTGGTTTTTAAAATCATCTTATCTATTCTAATCGAGTTTAATAATGTACAACAGGTTCTGTTTATCTCAGCTTATTGGTGGAGTAGCACAATTAATGATTATATTACCAGTAAAAATAAAAATAAAAATTGACGATAAAATAAAATCAGCGGACACAAAACCTGTAAAATATTGTGGTGGTTATTGCAATATTATGTAGATTCTTAATGTCTCACCCGTGTTCGAATTTGCATGGAGACTCGACGAAACAAGACTATATTATTAGCACCTATAAATATTAATGGCAGGGGTTATTAATGTGTCTACCAACCTATTCTCCTCTGTGTTCAAATTTAGATACAAAATTCATAAAAATGAGGTATACGAGTATTTGTACAAATCCTGTGACGTCAAAAACCAAGACCAAAAATACACCTTTTACACATACATGGAAACCTTTTACACGTACACACATATACATACATGGAAATGAAAAGTGTGATCGGTGTTTATGTGAAATATCGGTACTTATCGCAAATAAAGAAGATGCTAATTTAAAGAAAAAAAGATTTCTTGATTAGCATTTTTCATTTAATAGACCCAGGATATTGTAAAAAGTTAACTAACCATTTCGCCGTTCCAACGAAGGGGTAGGCAGAGAAGATAGACCGCCACACATTTCTGTCTAGTTACACGCTCATTTCTTCATTCACATTCATACATCGTATAATATATACTATTCTGCTACCTATTCTGGCTCTTTATTTTTATTTATTAGAAACACAAACAAAATATTCACGTAAAAGCATCATACGTAATATGATATATATACTCGTATATGTATTTATATATATATATATATGTATATATTGTATATATATATATATACAATCGGCGTCTAAATATCTCTAATAAATGTGTTTACAACATGTGTGGTGTACGCAATAAAGTTTATAAATGATTTAGTTACAAATAACAATGTTTATTTACATATCTCACTGAAACTCGGTGCGTGCAAAAACACGATAGAGCAATAACGATATTGTTTGTTTGCACGATGGCCAAATAAACAAATATGTTAAAATGTTGAAGGCAAAATAATGTCACCAAAAAAAGGTTCAAAGATATTACTTGCTTAAAATTAATTTGATTTATGAAAACATAAAAAAAATCATCAGCTATGGCTTTTTGTATTGAGATTTTAAATATATTTATGGAATTTGATGTTTACTTATTTTATTGTTCAATCTTGACGTTTTTTATCTTGATTTTGTTTTGATCTTGATCGTGCCATGTCTCCCTCGGATGTCCCTGACATCTTCTACCATCATTTCCTTGGTAGAAAGTAAAAACTTTTCCTTTTGGAGAAATTTGAATGAACAAAAAGCGTTTTTTTTTAATAAATAGCAAAGTTGATGCTTTATAAGAAATGGTCGAGGTATTTTTATCACAATATTCACCCATTGCGTGACAAAGCGCTGATGGTATATAAGAAATGGTCAAGGTATTTTTATCACAATATTCACTTCATTGCGTGACAAAGCGCTGATGGTATATAAGAAATGGTCCAGGTATTTTTATCACAATATTCACCTCATTGCGTGACAAAGAGCTGATGCTATATAAGAAATGGTCGAGGTATTTTTATCACAATATTCACCCATTGCGTGACAAAGCGCTGATGGTATATAAGAAATGGTTAAGGTATTTTTATCACAATATTCACTTCATTGCGTGACAAAGCGCTGATGGTATATAAGAAATGGTCCAGGTATTTTTATCACAATATTCACCTCATTGCGTGACAAAGAGCTGATGCTATATAAGAAACGGTCGAGGTATTTTTATCACAATATTCACCCATCGCGTGACAAAGCGCTGATGCTATACGAGTATAATACTTGGACAATGAAAGCAAGCTTAATGAACGAGAACTAAGCTGTAATGTTGGTGTAACTAAGTGCTGGTCATAAATAAGCGGGTGACAAGATAACTTAATAAGAAGATGAAGCTTCTCAATAGAAAAGTTTATCAAAATGGCAAACTTTAGTTAGACACACGTGCTGCATATCAAATTGATCGTAGAATGGGGAAAAATATCTATTTAAAACTCTAAGATCAAATTATAAATATTTATGAGTCATAAAAAATATTAATATTTAAAATAAATACCAACTATTAAATATAACATCAATAGAAAAGGAGGATGAAATAGCAACTGCAAAACTCATATCATCTCTAAGCATAAATTTTCTAATATAACTGTGCTCATCTGAAGCGACCTGCCAGGTAAGTATTTTTTTCTGTATCTAAACATAATTAGATAAATAATACGAATTAATATTTATACAGTGCCCTTGAGGTAATTTTTCACAAAAGGCCACAATACAAATCATAGTTGAAGAGCATTCGTCAGTGGATAGGAATTAAACGTATTCAGCTTAGCTGAGGACAGGAACACGTTTCCCAGGATGGTGGCCATAATTCTTAGAAGAATAAGGCACCCCGAAGAGGAAAATAATTTTTTTTTATAATAGGTGTTTACAGAAACAGATACCTCAACAACCCTAACACGGCAATAAGGTGACAGGTATTATTTGAAAAGTATTAGATTGCAATCTTTGGAGAACAGACGTTAGGTGAGAATGCTGTCCTTGTTCTACCTGTATTTTTAAGGAAGAGGAACTAGCGTCATTGATCCCTTCGGCACCGATACATAGTCGGAAAATATGCCAAACGCGCGCCCAAAATTTACACTCGGTTCAGTTGGAGCGATTTCTGCAGCACACCTCTACAATACTTGATTGTGCTATGTCTTCCTCGGGCGTACCCGACTTCTTCTAGAATTTACATTTTCGTCAAATATTCTCCTTGCACTCCTTTCTTAGTTCATGCCCAAAACATTAAAGCGTCCCATTTTTTATCTTACTCATTACGCTTGCATCTGCCTCGAATTATTCGTACATCTCCATATTTTGTACACGGTCATACATGGTTTCACCACACATTCGCTTAGGGGATCTCATTTCTACAGCGACCAGTCTGCTTTCATTCTTCCTCTGCCAGTTTAATGCCTCATTGCCATACATCAGGGTTGTGTTACATATGACTTTTTTTTTAAATAATCGAGGTAGTGACCTACCGTCCCTGACATATTAAAAAAAACATTTCCATTCGCAAATTATTCTTAAAGGCCGACAGAGCCACAGATCAACAGAGCCACAGAGCAACAGAGGTAATCGTGTGGTCAGTTATGAAGACTATTAGAATATCACAGTCGAACATAAGATAACGTTATGATGAATTTGTGGTATACTAATATCGCATGGGTTTAAAGATAAATGTACCTCAAGTCCTCATCTTTGTAAACCATGGCCTCTTTTTGCCAACCCTGACAAATGTATTATTAATTAACCTTTGATTACCACAAAACACAAGGCGTACCACTAAAATATAATATCCTATTGTGCGAATATGAGATAAATTACTCGCTTGAACGATATTACTTTTCTCTATTATAATGTATTACTACTACTATTAACGATTATAAAAACAAACAAATGAAAAATCAAAACTCTGGCAATGTACATATTTTATATTAATTACGAAAAGAAACCACAATCCTATTTTCCGGACAAATTATTATCAAGATTAAAAAACAATGCATCCTGTGAACATTTTTAATGGGATTTTTAAAAACTTCACAACGGTAATTTTATACGCATGATTATCTTAATGATCTTTAAATGTTCCAAAACAATAAACCTCTATATATAAATATGAACGTTTGTCTGTCTGTCCTCGAAAATTACTCTACCGGTGTCGCTGAAAATAGTACAGTTTGTTCTTATTAGTGCCGGAAAGGCTTTTAGGAATGGGCGGAAAGGGGACTAGGGGAGAAGAAAGCGACACGTTGGAAGCCAGTGTTAGGAAAGGGAGTAAAAAGGCAAAGAAAAGAAGGCAGTACAAACTCACCTCGAGGCCAGAAGCAGGAACTGGGGTCCCCCTCAGCTTCAATTATGACTTGGGTTTCTCATCTCAAAGTCAATGGGTCGGCCGCGGCCTTAGGATCGGAATTGGTAACTAGCTACTTGAATGAAGAGATGTGTACTTTCTATTCAGGGTTTATTTATAATAAAACATGGGCCGGTAAATTACATACGGGATTCACCACAAAGGGTAGTACCTAATCTGTTTCTGACAAATTTCTCTCTGATCGTTCTCCAACCGGACATGTTATTTGAAAAGGCACAGCTATAAATCAGCACATAATGAGTGGGTAATATAGTAGCAGCTTACGTGAGTAAATGGGAATGGGGTGACGCTGACGGCATGTCAGGGTCTCCACGCGGACAGCCTCCACGGGATCACAGGTAGATTATGCACTCCAACACTGATCATATCAATTAGAGGGAAGCAAAGACCAGGCGTTTACAAGGTGCTGGTGTAATAACTGATAACTGAATGTAATAGTGGTATGCCCATAGATATACCATTCTGATTAGCGACAGATCACATATTCAAAAATAGGTGTGTTTGAGTAGAATATTTTCAAAATTGAAAACAAAAGTAGTTAAATAATCAAGAACCTTTTTATTGAAATATATTTTGAACAAATAAATTACAAACGATTAGCAAGAATTTACAACTTCATAACTATATTTTAAAAAATCCCGAGCAAGGCCGGATGCACATCAGCTGGTAAATAAATAAAAGGTTCCCACGCGGTTATTAAGTTAAAGTTTATTTATTTCATTATCCTGATAAAACAATGAATTTCTTACGGTATTTTTCATTAGATTCTATAAATAAACAACGCAGCATTATTTATTACATTTTTAAAACTAACCATTAACAAAGGGAAAACGTGTATTAAAAAAAAGATAAATTCCAAAGAAGCGAAGGCGTATTGCGTTTATCAAATAAAATCGAATCAGTCTAAACCAGTGATTCACAACCTTTTTAGCCGGAGGACCGATATATCAATTTTGAATATGTTCGTGAAGGGTAGGGGGTAGGGTACCTACAACTTAACATAACGTTGCAGTGGATGGCGTTTTTTTTTATTTTTTATTTAATGTGAATACCATAAGGTCGGTATTTACCTAAAATATCGCATTTCATAATATTACTTATTAATAAATCTTCAGATGCAATATCAAAATTTATTTAATAAAAGTAATGTGCAAGTCGTGGTTTTTAAATACAATGTGGTTGGTAACCTTTTGTATTTTACAATGGTTGATTTGGCGTCGGGCTTTCCATGACTTACTTACCTGTTTAGTAATTTTTTTAATATTTCAATATCCCAAAAACCACAAAGAACTTATTTTTACCAATGATCTTCCCAACTCTATTATTAAAAGTCAGACACTTTTTTAATAAATCTTAAGCGACAATATA
>JAHDVE020011640.1:0-17720 GCA_022606495.2 Halesus radiatus
TTCATTTTATTTAAAAATATTTTTCATTTTATTTTATTTTTCTCTTATTCTTCAGAGTTCCATTCAGATAATATTTTTAAAAATGCTGGTAAAAGCCAAGGGTGAATCAATGTCGAATTGTTGACACCAATTATTTTTCAGCCTTGGTCCAGTATCCTACCAAAATGTCTAGCCATCAACATATTCCCTAAAAACTATCTACATTTATAAAAGATCATTATTCATTATTGTATTCGAATTCCGAGTGTTTTCAGTATATTTTTATGTCAATCAGTTACAATATTCCATTAATTGCTTGTGCTGAGTTTTTTTTATAACTTATCAAAACAGAGTCTTCTCTTGAATTTAATGACGATGCATTTAAAATTTAGCTTCGACAATATTTGTTACTACAATAGTAAATCCACATGCCTATCCTTTCCCTAAATACTGATATCTCTATATGAATTATCTAAAAAAAGGATTCTTAATTTTTATCAAATACAATAAATATAAATACATATCAACAAAATACATAATTCTATAAGTCTGGTCATTTCCTTTGACGATCACATCACAAATGGAATATACTTTCCAAGGACAGACAGGATCGAGGACTCAACATTTGTCCGTTCGTCATATTGATGGGAATGAAAATAAATCAACTCAATGTGTCTATTTCGTAACTTAACAATATACTTATAATATAAATATAAAATCACCTATTAAATTGAACTTAGTTTCCATTTTTAAAATGTATGGATTTTTCTTTTATTTTTTAGAAACTTAAATATCCTTTATCAGTATAATTGGAAAACGTATAAGTTTAAAAAAAACACACATAACAGAAAAAAAAACCCCAAAAGTTAAAGCTCTTCCAACTTCTAAAGATATAACAATTGATTTCCAATAAAAATACAAATAAATAAACAAATAAAACAAGTAAAACACGGAGAACAAGTAAAAAGGCTGTTTACTGACTGGACGGTCGATCAATAACGTGCACGTCCTCGAAGGGATTGCTGATTATCGACCCAGTAATATTTAAGTTTTCTTTCTATCTCCAACTATTTCTCGAGCCGGAGTACCCTTTCAGTAAGCCTGGCGTTGACTTCTTCCAAACTCTGAATCTTGCTCGTAAATTCGGCCACCTCAATCTCTTTCTCTAGTCCTAAGTTTAGGTCGTTTACATGTTTCAGGAATGAGTTGCCGTTCGGATGCTCGTTTTGATAGGGTTGATGATGACTTTGCTCGTATTGGTCGAGTTTAGCTTGCAGTCCCAATATGATCGTGTGGTAATATTTCTAATGTTTTGGTGGGTTGTGAATATTCTACTTATTGAACAAACTTGATTGCCTCAGTCTGTGCGTTCGTTTTTCGGTCATATGGTTCTTTATATATATTTGACCCTTTCTTATTTGAGTTAATAATGTTTTAATGTATTAATTTATTTGCATCTATAATATTGTAATTTTAGTGTATTTATTTTTTTACTAATAAAATTATAATTATCTCAATTAAATTCAAAACTTATTAAAAAAAAAATATTTGTAGAGTTTATTGAACAGATTCAAGAATAATGCTCAATGCCTAAAATTAATGGATAAATCTGATGTCACTGATGAGAACTGTTGGAATACTGGGTGGACAGACTTCTTGGATAAATTAAAAATCAATAATTTACTTAGATAAATCCGATAATATTCATTTAGATCGAAAACCTTTCGAAGCTGACTCGAATTTATTTTATGAAAAAATGTTATTATAAAACACGAAAATAAGATCTAGTCAAATTTTGAAATTCCTTGAAAGTCAATAAAAATAAAGAAAAAATCAAATATACATACATTATTATTTTTTCTTTTATCTTCAAACAGAAATTCACAGGATCCATTTGAATGAGGCAAGGAAATAACATCTATTTTCGAAACAAACATTATATCACTGAAATTCCAACTTTGTACACCCCTCAAAATCTTTATCAATCGCAGCTGCCAGTTCCATACAACTACCAACCCTCTCCAACCCATTTCAATTAATTTCGCAATTCCCACATAAATACTCCCACTGCCTCTCACAACAAGGTAGTCATCAGTAAAGCGCTTAATCCCTATTTCACAGGCAGCACAACAGCAGCATCCCTTTCAACAGAACGCAAGAATGAATAGTTCCAGAATAGGGTAGGACAGGCTAGTAGTAAAACCCAACTGCAAACAAATTAGATACCGCATAAGCAAAGCCACCATTAAATATAAGAACCACAACGATATAAAAATAGTAACACGAGCGATAATAATAACCTATCAGGCGATAGTAACAGATCTCGAAGCAGAAGGCAGAAAAGTGGATTAAAACTTGTCGAGAAACAGTATCACAAGCTGAAACCCACCACCAGTAAGGAAGAAAGCAGATTGAAGACATAAGTATAAAATTTGAAGTCAGAGCTCGAAGTTACCAGTCGAGCAATGAAATAGCTGGAAGAGCTGAAAAGGGAAAATAAAATATTGAAGCGAGAAAATCTTCTCTTAAAGGAGCAGGCTGAACGACTAAAAAAATAAGAGAGGACAATCTAACAAGCCCGCACTTCCCAGATCGAGAAATTATACTAGCAGCGGATGGCAGACCTACATGCGAGCAATGCTGTACTCTAACAGGAAAAAGAAATGTTACGGGGAATCGTTTCGGGATTATAAAACGAGACTATGAGACTTCGACAAGAGATTGAGAGAGTGGGTCAGATCGCATTAAGGATATAGCAAGTGGAGGCACTGTATGTTAACCTCGAAAGGCAGTATGAAACTGACCAGTAGGAATGGATTCAAGATAAGAAGAAATTGAATTAGACAACACATACTTTTGTGGATTTAATAGCCAGTTCCAAAAATCACTTGATGTAAGGATAGCCAAAAAGTTAGAAAATTACTAGCATTCAGAGACTAACTTCATACTGATTTTTATTCTATACTTTGATCTAAAACAATTAAAAACTAATAATATAATAAATTGGATATATTTTTTAATAAAATATCTCTACATATATAATTTCACAAAACATATATAACTGAAAAAACGAGAAATAACCAGTTTTTAATATTTACTAATAAAAAGATAAGATTATATTTTTTTTACGAGTATCTGAAATTATAGTTAATTTATTTAATTTTTAAAGATAGACATTTCATATTTAAATCTGGCCAATATGTTGTAGTCAATTTAGTATAAACAATCTCCTGTTTAAATAAAAGAAATCTGTCTCAAGTTCCAAAAGTGGGCTGCCTAAAACAGTTTCTTCAGGTAAAAATAAACATTATAATTAACAAATCTTAAAAATATTAAAATACTCTTGCTACAGTTTAGGATTGGTTATTGCTGACGACACATACTACGATAAGACCCTTGAGGAGAGAAGACAAATCCTCAAAGCACCCAGCATACAATATTTGTGCAAAACCATTATTCTCGAAAACACTGCTTACGATCCGAAATTCGAAGGCCCTACCTACCCGCGATACATCTGCGTTGTTTTCCAATACGTGACAAAATTCCACAGCGAAAAGCTGGCAAAGTTTATGAAAGCACATCAAAACAATGCGAGTAGTGTTAATGCACGCGCTTCCAACAAGTGTTTCCATTGGAGATTGGTTGAGGAGAAATTAAGTGATTAATTAAGTGGATATGAGCATAATGGAGTCGTCCCTGTACTTCTAAAAACCGAGTAAAGACCAAAATAATTATTTTACAAATATATTGATAATTACAGTATGCCTATCTTAGTTAGTCACCACATCTAGCGTTTGAGTCCCCAGTTCTTCTGGATGGGAGGAGGCCACCCGATCATTAAATTAAGTATTTTAATTTCTTACAGATTATTTTTTACAATTTTTTATCCTTATCTTAATAGGATTATCGTTGAATTAATTTCGGAAAGCAAACAAAACTGTTTTGATTGGAGATGTCACTGATTGAAGAAAATTGAATAACTATATACGCGAGACATAATTAACCGATGATATAAAATATTTAATACACTTATAACATCAATCCATGCTTAATCCAATATCTGTATTGTTTTCAGAGCAGAGATCGATAGAAATTATAGACTCGCTAAAATTTCAAACATATTAAACAGTGTTAATCATATGGGATGTATTAAATTCGTAAAACAATAGATGTAGTCATAAATTATCAATTCCATTGATTGTTCATAATAAACATAACCAGAATAAATGTTCACAATAAAACTGATATCGATTAATAAAATTAAATCTTGCTGGAAATTTATTTTCATAAATATTAACGCATATTATTATAAATATATTTATCTTTTTTTATTACTGTAATTTGTATTGATAAAAATATCAGACGACCTATGCATCTTCACTCATCCCCTGCTTATTCCATAAGTGGAAGTGTCAGACAAAGTAAAATTCCTAATAATCAAATCTGTATTGTCTTAATTGTTTAAATCAATAATTTAGAAAGTGAAAATCATCTCAATCAAATCCCAGGTTTCCCTCTTTTTCATTTTTGACCCTAATAACCAACATATTTTTAAAAATATATACGCTACAACAGGCCCTGGAACTTATACATCATAAAAAATAATGCATCAACCGAACAATCCCTCCTGGAAGTAATCAAACATTAATTTTTCAATCACATAATAAATCTATATAACGAAACTGTTATCATACATATTATTTATCAGAATTGGCACATCGAAGCGAGACACTTAATATAACAACACAATTCCAGGACCAGGAGCATACGAAACCAAAGGATATACTACAGTAACTAAAACTTAAAAAACCGATATCCTAACCCAAAAAATATTTATATTTATGTACTTCAATTTGTTAACTATTAGGAGCGACAAGCAGTTTCACTAAAATCAAGGCCGAAAGACCAAAAAGTATTCGAAGTTCCTGGGCCGGGCTCGTACCACCCGGACTTCCATAATGTCCAGAAATCCTAGCCATCAATCAAAATTTATGAACCTAAGGATTTCCAAACCAAATCGCATCGAATATTAGGTGATAATAATCCTGGACCGGGCAGCTATGACACTCTCAATTAAATATTGCTAAAAATGAAGCAGGTGGGCGGAACAAAGTTTGGACACGAAAAGCGACTCACCCTTCAAGACAGGAAAGAAGTTCCTGGGCCAGGCAGTTACTACGATGAGAAGACCGTGAAGATGACTTTATCAATGCTTCCCAAGTTCAGTTTCGGAACCAGTTAACGATTACTTGTCGAGACAAAGGACAGAGCGCCAGGACGTACGATTATGATATGCTAAAACATTATGTACATTCAATTTACAATATACAGCTGGAGCATATACGACTGCCACGGAATTAGAACAACAAATCAGCAAGAAGAAAGGATTTTCTGTGTCTCTAAGAAAGAGAGACACTCTGGACAGTATAAAAAATATCCCGGGACCCGGTGCCTACGATTTAGATTCAGCCAACCCTTTGAGCAAACTGAAATCTACTCCTGCTTACTCAATTGGCCATTCTGAAAGACCGCAGATTACAGGCCACAAGTCGACTCCAGGACCATTGGACGTATACACCCCTTTTCCTCATATATCTAATTTATTCTCAACTATTGAATCTCATACAGTATAATCCCAATGACTCCATCCACAAAAAAACGAATAACACAATTATTGGCAAGTCCAAACGGCTCAGCCTCGAACAAAAAACAGAAGCTCCGGGGCCTGGAGCGTATGCTCAGGCAGCAATCCTCGGCAAAGATGGTCCACAATTCTCGATGTCCAAGTCGAAGACAACTGACCGAGTCAGCTATATTCCAGGACCAGGCCAATACGACCCCAAAAGTGTCTATACCCACGAAGGAAACATCGTGATTGGAAAAGATAAAAGAAGGCCAGAAGAAGGGAGTCTTGCTCCAGGACCAGGTGCGTATTCGCATATTATTGGGCAGTTGGATACCAAAAGGGGATTCACGTAAGAAATTAACATAATCTATAAATTGTTGTAAATATTGATTTCGTTTTAGTATCGGCCATGATAAGAGAGATCATGAAGCAAAGGTTGAACAACCTGGACCAGGTCATTATGATATCACCTCAACGATATCGAATCTCCCCAAATATTCAGTTCAGGCAAAGTGACTTTTGTTTGTTTTTTACGTTTGCTTATCTGATAAAATAAATGAAAAATATATTTATTCAACCAAGGGAAATCTAAAAATGATTTGCCTTTTATTTTATTTTTACCTTAAAAGGTTGATATAGTTAAAAAATATGAACATATGAATTAGCCAGTAAAAAATTAAATCGTGTCTACTTTCTCTTATATTTTTTATCTTCTTATTATATTTTTTTTATACACACATATATAAATTATTGTTAGCTTATCTTTTGTCAGTAAGAAATATTTATTAAAAAGTATATGCCGAGTCTTAACTGCAAAAAAAATATAATCATGATAAGAATAATAGCAAACAATAAGGCTGTAAAAAATAAACATATATAATTAAGCGGTCATTCCTTTATTTCTCCTATCTCCTCAATTTCTTTGAATCATTGAGTTGTTCTCGACACATTGTCAACAGCGTACGGACAAAACAAACAAGTAGCTTGAACTTCACTGGCATCTATAACTACATTGGGGTCTTTTCTCATTCTTTCGGAAATAAGGCCTTGGGAAAACGTGAAGAAGTCGTCGAAGCTAAACCTAGTTTTGTTGCCAATGCTGGCTTGGATTGCTTTCTTGTCGTGGGAGTCCTTGGAGAGTTATTTGACCTTTTCGACGTCGATGTAGCCGTCGACAGGTTCGAAGGAATCAAAGGCCTACTTGATTTTGAGAATTTACTGCTGGGCCAGCCCCCTGCCCACGTATTTTTGTATCTGAAAGTTGTTGTCGTAGCTTCTGGTAGTGGTAGTGTTGCTGTTACCCATATTTTCGATTTTTGTTTTTTTTAGTATATTATTTTTTTTTGGTTTTTTAGTAAATTCTTATTTTAGCTTTAAAATATTTTCTTATTAATTGTAAATGTATATAATTATGTTTATTTATTTTTTTGTAATTATGGTTTTATTTTTTTTAAGAATAATATTCTCAACGAAATATAATAATTGTTTTTCAGAATTCCAATTCCAATTCAAAATTATAAATATACGTTTTTATTTATTGTCATATCATTTTATTTAACTTACCGAGCAATAGAAAATAAATTTAATATTTGTGTTTTTTAGAGAGAGTATACTGATTAAAACCAAAAACACTATCTTGTAAAACATTAACTCGTTATCTGTCATACATATAAATATAATCTAAAAAAAACAATGAAACCAGTCTAGAAAATAGAACTGAATGTAAATTGAAAAAGTAAAATATAAATTTATTATGAAAGAACTAAGGGTTTTATAAAACAAATATACTGGTCTATCAATAAATCTTCTGTATTGCTGAAAAAGAGCCACTGCTTTTTTCAAATACAATAGTTATTTTAAATTTGATAGTTATTTAAATCATTTAAATCCAATACCATCGAAAAGCATAATTATAAAACAATAAATCTTCATTATCATCGACAAACTTGACTCCAGTTTTCACGTCAACCCATGTCCCAAGGACATCACTTCCAATGACTCGGCTTTGAGGAATTCGCCTTGAGGTTATTGTGCCGCGCCCACTCGAGCCCCACCCTACTCATCTGCACCCACGAGGATTGTGACCTCGAGGCCCAAGTCTGCGTCTTGTGCCTCAAGTCGAAGGAGGTCATCCAACACATGACCCTGCACCAGAGCTTCATGCCGCTCCAGGAGTTCTACCTGCTCTACGCCTACGACCACAAAGAAGTCCACAAAGTCTTTGAGAACTTTTCGAGCGACAGAAAGAGTTCGCTTGCTGACAAGAAGGCGGAGTTTCAGAGACTCGTCCAGCAGAAATACCGAGAAATCGTGGGAGAGTTCGTCTCTATAGCGAGCATATGAGCTTAACCCAAGTGTCAAGAGCTTTTCCTCAGAAATGTTAGCGGATTATTATTCAACTTCTGAAAGTCACTCTTGCGGAGTCCATAACGCTTCGAGGCAATGATGATCTTGTTATAGCTACACTTGTTGTTCTGATTTTTGTTACTATTTTTGCTACTATTTTTGCTACTATTTTTGCTGTATGTTTGCTTATTCCTACTTTTGTCTTTGAGATTTTTTGTCGAAAGTCACTTTTTATTATGATTGAGTTTAAACATTTTGCTAAGCTGTCCAGGCTGATAAAAGACTATTCTCTCTAAGAAAACTGTGCAGATTATCAGCATTGGAAAGTTCTGATCTTTCCACAGGATTGCCTTTTAGTTCTTAAACAGAATTTTTCTTTGGAATAAGCGAGTGATCTGAGAGGTCGTGTTTCTCTCCCGATGCACTAATCCTACTGATTCTGTCCAAACTGCTCTAAAATTCTTGACTTACTTACAGACGCTTGTTTGAGTTTTGTTGTCCCACGACCAGACTTGCTTTGATACCACTATCATTGTTTTTCTCGACAACCCCATTGGCATTGCTTTTAATTTCATTTTTCCCGTATGAAGGAGTTGAGTTTATTATTGGGATAGGATCCGTTTTCTAGACTGCTCCAACCTTTTCAACATGACTCGTGACGCTTTACCGACCCGACTCCCCGAGCAGTCTGCTAAACTACTGGGTAACATCAATTTTCCTACTGCCAGAGTCGCGAAAGGTTTTTCGATTGCGGTTCTTCAATGTTTTTATTTTGTCTCTCGCCAGAGTGAGGAACAACTCGCTGGCCAGTTGGAGTTGCTCGCTCTGTTCTGAGAACTGGGAAGTCTTTTTGGGGTCGGCTTCGGTATAAGGGGACAGGAGGTTGTAGGTGAGAAACTCGTTCTTGGTGAGGTGGTAGGAAGCACCGAACTCCAGCAGTTTGCAGACTTCAATTGGAAGATTTTCCGCGTGTTGTTGCTGCTGACTGGGCGACGGAGGGTCCTTGCAGGGGTTGGTGGATTTGAGTACAGATCCAGTTTTTTAATGATTTTTTATGTTTATCTTTTGGTTATTTCCCATGTTTAGTGTGTACTTATAAATATTTAGATTAACAAAATACTGTTTGATTTTAATTCAATTGACCCCATGGAAAAAAAACTATAAAATATTTTTTAATTCTTTTAGGCTGATGAGACTCAACTCAATGTAGTTCTTACTTTTCTTGTAATTCCTCACGGTAATTTCGAATGAGTTCAGGAAAATCTAAAAAGAGTGGTGTGAGCTTATAAATCAACCATTTACACTGACTCATTCCAACCATCAATGGCTTTTCGCATATGAGGAAATAAACCACAATTTTATTAATTTGTATTGTTATTATTTGTTGATATTGACCTGTATTATTATGTACATATAAAATGTAAAATATCTAAAACAACAGAA
Organism: Halesus radiatus; assembly: GCA_022606495.2. Lineage (NCBI taxonomy): Eukaryota > Metazoa > Arthropoda > Insecta > Trichoptera > Limnephilidae > Halesus > Halesus radiatus. The sequence goes on from JAHDVE020011640.1 coordinate 9,395, forward strand.
ACGACTTTGCTGTACAACCCTTGCAATTTAAATGGTCAACAAAATCGAGTTGGATTTCTCACTGGCTACCATTCTCTATAGTTATTCTAAGAACATTTACGGAAACAACTTGAATATTCATTGATGCATATACCGCATCGAATATGTTCATAAACTTTTAACTCCCTTTGGGAAAACACCTTTCGCACAAACATTATTTTTCATAAATATTAAAACATGGAATCGTATAAGTTGTATATTTTTAAAAATAGATAAATTAGATATGACGATTGATCCCATATATTTTTATAATAGTACAACCTAAACATTAATCATCCCAACTTCATATTAAGAAATTAATAAATTTTCCCCAATATTAAATTATTTATTGCACATTTGCCTTGTTTCTCTATTTTAAATACCTTGATACTCAATGGATATAATATTTAAAATCATTTATAAAAATACTTATTTTTAAGAAATAAACATTATTTCCTCATGAAACTTGTTGCAATCGTCACATTAGCTCTCCTTTTCCTAACTTCAGAAGCGAAGAAACTCAACCATCAAGATTGGTGGGATGATTTGAGGAATAACTCCAATGATGCAGGAGGAAACTGAAAAAAATAAATGATAATACCATCAATCAGAGATTTTCTACCCATTCAGATGACCAGTCGATGATCTAATAATTGATTTAACTCATTTATATTTTTCGAATGAACTATAAAAATGTTATTTCCAAAAAGTCCATTTTAAACATCAACTATAAACAATGAGAATATCAATGAAGGTTGTAAATAACATTATTTTTCACAACGAAACAACAGGAAAATAAAATTTGATTTTAATGTGAGTTTTTATTAATTATTAAAGTTGCGAAACTTATATGCAGGGACAATATAAATGGGTAATAAGATGAAACTCCATCTCAATGCTAAAACTATGTGCAAAAACAAGCATTAAAAAAATACAGTGAGAGCATCTCCCTTAATTTCAAGCAATGTACTTGATTTTCTCAATTTATCTCTTCATGCCCTCAACTGCTGCACTCTTTCGAAACACACTCTCACGAGCATCGACCAGATTTCTCTTCAGCTCGTACTCCTTGAGGCGGCAGTCGAACACCTGCCCATCCAGATTGTTCATGACCCTGAATAACGTCTCATTTTCTCCAAGCAGCTAGTCTCTGCCTATCTGTTGACGGGCGATCTCTTTCTCCAGGCATCTCACCATTTCTTCGGCAGACTGCTTCTCCCTCTCCTGCTTGATCTTTTCAGTCTGTTCTTGCAAATACGATTAGGCTTGAGTTTTGTAGGAAGTTTCAAGTTGCTTTGCAGAACTTTGTAGTTTTGCGATAGATTGCTTCAAAGAGGAACTAACGTCTTCCGAGTTTCTGACTCTTGCTTCGAGTTGTTCGATCTGGAGATGACAAGCGCTGATTTCTTCCTTCCGGCCTTATAGTTCCGACAGGAGATTATGGGTTTAGATTTTGACTTCTCTGAGGGTGGATTCCAGGGCCCGGTTGGCTGTCTGCAGAGATTCTGCCTCTTTGAGTCTCGCGAAATACTCGTCGTCGAGGCGGGCAAGCTACTTTTTATTCCTAGTTTACTGATCATGGATTTCCTGGTGCAATTTTTCCTACCTCTCCAGTGATTGTTTGTTGGCATTTTCTATGACTCTGAGATAATAAGCTTTTGTTGCTTGGCTGGCTTATTCCTTGAGCTGGTCGATGGCAGACTGCGCGAGTTTCTTCTTCAAGGCCAACTCTTTCATCAGCTTGAGGTTGAGCTCATCAAGATCGGTGTTGGTTTTCTTGAGCTTCTTGAGCTGGTCTTGGAGAGTACTGACAGTTAATTATAGCTGGTCGTGGTACTTGGTTTGTTTGCAGCAATAGTGGTCACTCGGACAATGCTGCGGACTTCTTTTAATATTAACCTATCCAAAAATCATAGAATCAAGAATATATATCTAAATCTATAATAGATCACTTATATATTTTTTGCTAATGGAAATACTTGATGTGCACTCTTTTGATTTTAATAGTGTTTCTTGATATAATTTTATTTATAGCTAGAATATTTAGGAAAATAAAAAAAAATGATAGTTTTATATATTTTTATAATTTACTATTTCTCAGTCCCTAAATTTTCCCTCTACTCTATTTTTTATTACTCATACTTAATATTTTTATAAAATACATTTAGTCGAATGAATCAGAAGATGAAGATAAGGGACACAACTCAACACATTTAAGCAACCGAAAACACAGCCGTCAAAACACCCAGAGAAATCAACTACGAGACCAGTGCAGACTTCTCGTACCTCGAGTAGTACGGTTATAAAATAATTGATGAATTGGCTCGAGGAACGTACGGGGTTGTCTATTCAGTAAATCTCAACCCATATCTGTATTAATATAGATTCTTTAAATTATTGGGAGTCACTATTTAGGCTTATACTTTAGTCTAACCAAGACAAGTCGTAGCAATCAAGATTCTCTTCAGCACCATCAACCAATCATTGATATTCTCTTAAATCGCATGTCTCAAGCTATGCGAGTCGAAGCCCAACCTGCCCACTCTCCTCAACCATTTTACCCATAACTACAAGACTCATCTGGTGACTAAGTTTATCGACTTTGAGCCATTCATCGTATGTACTTTTGTATGACTATTTTTAAACACCTTTATATAATACATACAATTTTCTAATATGTTCTAGACTTATTTTGAATCATTGAATCTGCACTAAATCAAATGTTATATGTGGGAACTACTATGTTCACTTCGCCAACTCAAATCATTGGGGATTATACATCGAGATGTCAAGCCTTTAAACTTCCTCTATGATCCCAAAAGGAAAAAAGGAACACTCGTTGATCTCGGCCTCTCTGAAATATAGCGAGATTTTCTCAGCGTATCTGTACCTAAATCAGACAGATGCATTAATATCTACAACAGAATCGAGCAGCTCAGCAAAGAGCTGGGCGTTAACAAGACCGGTACCTAAATCTACATGCCTTTGGAATCGTTGCTCAAAGTTGCTAAACAAAGTTATTCTGTAGACATTTGGGCGGCAGGACTCATATTTCTACAACTTATGAGCAGAAAATATACTATTTTCTCGAAGCTACCGTTTTCAGATAAAAAGTAGCCAGCCCAACACTTTTTGTCGACATTACTCTTGTGCCTGACAGAGATGTACGGGTTAGATCATGTGCAACAGATTTGTAAACAGTTCGGGTATTCGCTAGAGTTAAGTATTCCCTCGAAGAGGGTCGAAAGCGAAAAGAAGAAATTTAGGTTTATGGATCATTTTAAGGTACCAGGGGACGATTTAGAGGGCTTGAGTCATGCTGAGGATCTAATTTCAAAAATGTTAATACTGGACCCGAAGTCGAGGATAACAGTTGAAGAAGCGATGGGTCATCCTCTGTTCACAGGCACTCAATGATCTTATGCAAATTGTGTATTTCTAGTCTTGCCTATGATCGATCATAGAATCATGGATACCAATATGGAGCAGTCCTCCTTAGTGCATATTATTTTTTGCTATAATTTATAAAGTATTGAAAATTATAAAAAGAGCGCAAAGTTATCAGCAAATATTATTTATGTTTGAATCGATATAAATTATTTTATATAATAAGATAAAGTCAAATGTCAAACTAATTGATTTTTTAAGATTTTGAAATTGCGTGCAAATGTATAAATGAAGGAAACAATGAAGTATGCTGGCTTTGACTGTATAAATATTGAGTTTGCATCTAGTAGCTGCCAAGTGACTTAATATAGTTGATTATATTTGTATAATTTAGTATCAGATAAATATAAATCCTTGATCATCCTATTTATATTTGTGAATATTTTTTTGTAGTTGCAATATTACAAGACCTCCAATAAGACACAAATATTAAAAAAAAAACAATTAAAAAAATAATAAGGTATGATCCAATAATAATAATCACAAATCTAATAGATCTCCCTCGACGATAGACTCAGACTCCTCATCGAATATTATATGCTGATCGAGAACCCTCCCCACAAGCTCACTTCAATTAATCATCTTCTAGCTATTCGGGAAATATCGGACTTCCTTGAGCCAATCGTCCATCCCAAGGCACAGAGACTCAAAGCTCTTTAGACAGCCATTTAAAAAAGCAAATTTGTCGGCATTGAAGCCGAGTAGGTCAAACTCCAGCCATGCATATTTCTAGAAAGTTAGTACCCAAATACGCAGTATCTCTGTTCGGCAATCTACATCGAAGGACTCTCGGGAGTGAGCAAGACCGTCCTTGCTTCGTGGCTCCGAAGTGTCGAGGAGAGCACCATCTGTTTGCACTATCAGCCGTAGAAGGGAGAAAGTTGGGCTTTTGCTGATGTGGGACATGCCTCTAAATTTGTTTGTCTTAATGGCACCAAACCTGATAACTTTCCTCGAGCAGTTAAAATCATAACTTATTGGGAGTGGATTAAACATAAGCATACTTTCAATGATCTGAAAAAGAAACTTTACTCATTGCTCAACTAAAAATGACAAAAAATTAATCTCAAGCTAACAATTTCGAATTCTTAAGAATGATTTTGTTGTTGTGGTTTACTTCCTAAAAAAACTTATCATTAATTCATCTTCTAAAAAAATGGTAATGATATGTATGAATAAATATCTATATAGAAATATATAATTATAATAAATATATGTATATAACGCTATCAATCACATTCAATACAGTTTTGTTGTCTAAGAATCATATTAAAGTCTTTAGCTTCTTATAGTGCCCGAAATCGCTAGGTAGTTTGTATCCACCAGGTCCAAGCCCACTCGATTTCTGCGCAAAGCCATCAGTAAAGGATATGCGTTGCGACTTCCCAATCGTCCCGACTGTCGACGTGTGCTTGCTCCCTCTAGCTTCTTGTGTCTTCAGATACCGGCCAGGTCCGGGATTGTCGTTTGCCTTTACAAACCGATCAGAAGTACTGCTCAAAAGATTGGGAGTCACAGTGCTCTTAAACTTGGACAAGCTTACCCTTCCTGCAATTTTTATGTTTGGGTCGTCGTACTTTCCTGGGCCGGGAGTTGCGATTGTTTACTTGTCATCAATAAAATCTATTATTAGACATTTAAAAAATATTATCAATTATGATTCGATTATTAATTACAATTTCTATCGTGCGCAGTTTTGGGTCTCATAGTAAACCCTTTAATAACGCTGTCGGCCTCAATGGATGATGGATGTGGTTGTCTTATATATTCGCCTATTCCTGGATTTTTGCGCAGTTCAACTGGGACGTGGCCGAGAGGTTACGTTTTCTGCAAGACAATACAAATAAACAAAGTCGTCAATTTGTTTTATTTATAGTTTTGCAAAATATTAATTAATACCTATCTACTGAGACCAAATGACTTGCCTAAACCCTTTTTGCCAAATCCTTCTTCCATATTATAGATGAATGGCGAAGGGGTATAAATAGTATTGAGCCGAAAGTCGGTTCTACGGCCATATCCGAAGCCTGCTTGGCGCTTGGAGACTGTGCTCATGTCGTAGTTGTATGCTACGTGAGGGCAAATCTTATTATCCGATTTGAATCTTTTGTCTCTCGAGAAGGTCCAGCTGTGTTTGGAGCTTGAGTCGTTGAGAGGGTTCCTGAGGACTTCGTCCCTCGATTGCTATTATGTCAATAGTCTTGAGGAAACCTTCATTTGTATTTATTTATTAAACTATAGATATATTTATTTGCAATATTATTCTGCGATGTCAATAATTTTATTATTATGTAGTTATTTATTGTATGCATTTAGTTTTTTATTTTTTATTCTAAGTTATCTTGGTATATATTTTTTAATTATCTTCAATAAATATTATATCAAGAGATGAAACCAATTTCATTGCTTATGGTTGAATTTAGTTATTAAATATAAGGTTATTGCTTGAAATTTTTATTTAAATTAGTCATAAAATATTATTATATTATTATTAGAATTTTTTACTATTAAAATGTCCAAAAGTTTAGAATACACTATTATTAAAAATATGGTGATAGGAAGTTAGACGTACTTTAGAAATATGAGAAAAATGAAAGTCAATGTAAAAACTGTTAGTATCGTCGGAGCGAGCTCGATCTCTTCCTAGCTAAGAGCTACGCTGCTTGAAAGTCAATATTCTATAGCTTTTCCTTTAACTTTATCAAGCCCGTCTTATTGCTTCTACTTCGCTGAGATCTTGAAGATGCTTGTTCAGAATCGAATAATGATTTTACAGTATTGTCTTGTCCATCGTCATTATTGTTTTTATTTTTGACACTTGACTGATTCTTGTTGCCAACATTATTATTAATATTATTGTTGCTCACATCCAAAATGAAGTCCTTGAGCTGTTCATTCGACTGTTCCAGCTGAGTGTTATATTTGAGTAATAAGCCCCGATACTAGTTATCGATTTTGGAAAACTCTAGGTTTTTGGAATTAAGTTTGACGTTGAGTGAGTTATGAACGTTCTTAAGCTATTGCAGTTGACTTCGCAAAATGTTGTTCTCTTCCTCCATTTTCATTTGTTCCTCAAAGTCAGTCGAGTGTTACTCAGTCTGGTAGATCTGTTTTTGAGTTGTAGATTGGGACTTACCACTGTTCTGAAATTGGCTAGTAACGAACGACGAGTTTGCTTGGACAGGGTGGCGGTGCAGTCCTCTTCTGCATAATGGATAAGGAACTTTCTTGCGAGATGGGTTAAAGTGACATTACGGCTACATTTACTCAGTAAGTCTTTTTTGGTAATGTCGTTGAGAATGTATTTTTAAAAATATTGTTTTAAGTTTTTATGCTAAAAAAAGTAATAAGGAATTGATTATTTAAGACAAATGAAATATTTTATGAATAATAATTCAAAGAAAAAGAAGAGAAACTGGAAAAAATTGATTCTAAATTTTGATATGTAAGATTAATATTTGCTTTAATAGACAATTTTTAACTTAGAATCATATTTCCGTCTTTTAAAAAAATATAAACAATAAGATCATTAATAAGACATACGATGTTATTATCCATTTGTAAAAATAATATTCCTTGCCATAGTAAAATATTAAATAATAACAAGAACCATAATAACCATACGCCCAAATGGGATACGAATAGAAAATACCCCCCATCCCGACTCGCCAACAGGAGCTGCAAATGATCAAGGAGCTCGAGCAGGACTGGCTCGCCCAACCCTACTACAAGTATTACATGAACGAGTCCCTCCGCAAGCAGAAGATGGCTCATGCCGACAAGCTCAACAAAGTAAACACCGACTCTTCATCCATTCTCTATCCTCTAGGCCAAATCCGACTTCCTCCTCAACTTCGTGGTCTACGGGGCCGTGTTCATGCCCCTCGTCCTCCTCACGCGACGCTTCTTCCTCAAGAACGCCAGCGGCGTGCCTGTCCATCACCAGTATACCCACATCAAATAACCAATCTGCTATCTCACCCGCTTTCATCTCTTTCAAATAATGGCATAGACCGTATTTCTTCCAGGTGCAACGAAGCAGTGAATGGGTTCGTCACAACAAGTTCTTCAAATTTGCATTGCCCACCTGGTTGGGACTGACTATTATGGCCGCTTCGTACAACACAGACCGCCTCCCTGAAAACGACGAGAACATGGAGCTGGCAAAAGCAACCAAAATGCTGTGATAGTTATTTGCAAGAAACCACATTTTTTATCTAATAAATACTCTTTATTTATTGGCATATAAAAAGTATTATAAACAATAAAAAAAATGTAACGAAACAAGTGAAAGTCATGCTTAAAATCCACCATTGTTAGCTTATGGATACTGATTCTTAGTATCACCAAAATACCATTTAACATTTTGATAATCCAATAGATTATAACTTTTTATTCTTTATGATAAAATCATCATAGTCATAAAAAAAGTCATATTTAAAATAATTATAATAACATAATAATAATCCATTCCATTCTGGAAAATCAAACTAACATAGAATTAACTAGATGATGGAGAACAATTTTTAGGACCCTATTGTTCCGAGGCGAATGCCTTAGATAATTATCCAGAAAGTGCGGACTGTCAGCGGTGAGATAACAGAAAAGAAATATGAGTGCATCAGATATTTAGGAAAAGGTATGGAAAACCATCATGTTTTTTTTGAGATATATGTATTAATACTATTTATCACTACGATATGTTTAAAAAAAGTTAATCGAATATTACCAAATACACGAAATAGTTGAGTATTATTTTATTTGATAAATATAATAAGGTATTGTTATCATCCAACTAAAATCAAACTTCTGATATTATTCTTATTCCTATCTGATTTGTCTTTTGATTATTTTTATGTTT